>NC_061170.1:2175284-2220284 GCF_022113875.1 Hydra vulgaris
TAAATATGAATTGAACAATAAAGATCCACCACATCACAATGTGGCAGAAATAGTGACAACAAAAGTGGAACAAATATGGGACAAAGCTTCTATACCACATGTAAGCCACCGCCGTGTCCAAGAAACGTTGAACAAGTACCACAAGACGTTCATGAATTTGCTGAAGCCATATAAGTCTAGAAAAGACTCCGGACCATACCGAGAGAAAATATCTCAGTTTAAAAATGAATCCAAAAAACTCTTTGACATTTGCTCCTGCAAGTGTTCTTTCATATCTCAGTGTCAGTGTGAAAAGTCAAGAAAGATACCCGCAATTGAACGTGATTTTTTAGAAGATCAGCGAGGTCCACGAGGTATGATCATTGCTAAAGTTGATGAGGCCGAATCCATCAAATTGCAAAAACGATATATTCGTAAAGAGTTGACGCAGAGGCAGATGTGCAGCAAATCTGACATTGATGACATCAGTGAGAAACAGTCAGATGTTTGTGAGGAGTTTTCTTCTATGGAAGAGAAAACTGATGCTAGCGATGACGAATCTGATGACAATTGTATGCCGGATCCTAATGAACAATTTAGAAAGTTGAGTGACAAGCAGATGAGAGTAAAGTTACCATCTCTGGCGTTAGCATGTGATTGACATGGTGTATCCGACAGGGCCGAAGCAGGAATCGCCAGTGCTGTTTTTCAAGATGTTGGAATAATCCACGAAAGGGATGTTTCTAAAGTGATTGACAGAAGTAAAGTGCGACGAGAGCGTTGTAAAAAAGTGGAACATTATGTGCCAATGTCAGTAACACAATCATTGGGCTATATTTTGATGGAAGAAAAGACAGTTCAATAACCCTTATTAAAGAATGTGATGGGAAATTTCATCGAAAACTAACAACTGAAGAACATATATCCATTATATCCGAACCAGGATCCATCTATTTTTGCCGCATTACACCAATTGCAGGGTCAAGCAAAGTTATTGCGGCTGAGTTGATTGCATATTTGAGTAAAAAGAATGTTGACCTAGGTGGTATAAAAGCTGTAGGTTGTGACGGAATCGTTGCTAATACAGGCAATCGAGGAGGTATCATTCGATTACTTGAAGTGGCTTTGAACAAACCGTTGCAATGGTTCGTATGTCAGCTACATGCTAACGAATTACCGTTAAGGCATTTATTCGAACATCTAGATGGACCTACCAATGGTCCAAAAAGATTTTCTGGTCCAATCGGAAAATCATTGGTGGCATGTGAGAAGCTTCCCGTTGTCAAATACACACCCATAAACTGTGTTCTACCGACAGGTTTAAATTCTGACGATTTAAGTACAGATCAAAAATATCTGTTTGACTTGTGCACCGCTGTCAGTGATTGGCGTTTGTCCTGTAGGCCTTTCACTTCGCAATCCTGGTGTTATCAATCATTCAAGGTGGTTAACAACGGTTAATCGAATACTACGCCTGTATATAGCCACAAGATGCCCATCGGATAAACTGAAGACAATGGTTACCTTCATCGTAACAGTTTATGCACCAGCATGGTTTGAAATAAAAAATACTTCTTAATGTAAAGATGGCGCTCGACATGTCCATAATACAATACTGAAATCACGCTACCTCACAGACGAGCTGAAGAAAGTTGTTGATCCAATAATTCAACGCAACGCATTTTTTAGTCATCCAGAAAACCTGTTGCTTGCGATGCTTACCAACGAAAAATCAGAAATACGCGAGTTGGCTCTAAGACGTATAATGAAATCCAGGAAGCAGAAGCGCACGAGTTCAGTTAGATCTTTCTGTGTGCCAGTAATCAATTTTGAAGCTACTAGTTACATAGACATGATCGATTGGCAAAAAACTCCATTGATGACGATACTTTTTTAACCATGATCATTGATGACGATACTTTTTTAACCATGATCCGGGAAGAAGATACACCAAGACTGGATTTCGCACGCTATCCTTGTCACACTCAGTCGGTGGAGAGGCATATTAAGCTAGTTACAGAAGCTTCCCAAGCGGTTTGCGGTCTACAAAAACGCGACGGATTCATAAGAGCACGTTTGGAATCGAGATCAAAAATGCCGAAACTGGACACTAAAGCACAACATCATTTGCAGCTATAAAAACATGTTTGACTAGAGTTTTCATGTGTTTTTCTTTTCAAATATTTAGTTTATTTACTTGTAACTTTCGTATAGACTGTTAAAAATGTATACTGCTACACAAATATGTTGTCATATATAAACTTGAAATTTCAAAAAATATTGTTTTTTGTTTGAAATATGCCTATAATTCAGGTCAATGGTGGAACCTCAAGATATGCTTTAAATCGTTTGATTGTTTGCCACATTACTAATTGCATATGTCAGCAAATTTTTATAGCTATCCAACCAAGATATTCAACAAAATTTTTTTTCACTCCACCCTTATATATATATATATATATATATATATATATATATATATATATATATATATATATATATATATATATATATATATATATATATATATATATATATATATATATATATATATATATATATATATATATATATATATATTTATATATATATATATATATATATATATATATATTTATTTATATTAAATGAATAAAAACAACTTTTGATGGAACTCTGAGTTTCATGCCTTTCGGCAATCATCAGCTATTGTGTATTTCGTCACTTAAAAACCGTTTAAAAATTACAAATTAAAATTACGGTCGAACGAGTTCTGACGTTACCAAACAAAACAAAACAAAACAAAAAGACGTCAAAGGTTTTAGTCCCCGGTATCAAATATAGACAGTAAAAAGTTTTTTGAATGCCGGCACTTTGATATTATTTCATATCTTTTATTAAGTAAGTTTTCTCCTTTATATGATAATATGTGAAACTTCTCGCGGAGACAAAGATTACAAACTTTTGATGCTTGATTGTAGGGCTTACATTGTGCTATTATCTTCCATGTAATCACAGGATTTATATGTTTCGATTTTAGCTCCCATATTTCTTTGGAAAGTTCAGTGTCATTTTTTTATTTGGGTGCATTGAAAGATTTAAGATGGTTGGCATATCTTAATTTAAATGTGGTTTCACTTATACCGAAATAAACTTTATCTTTGCATTGAGGATCACCAGAACTTACAGTGGCTTGGTATACGATATTGCTAAAAAGGCATTAGTTATTTAACGGACAAATATTTTTGTCTATGCAGTTACATTTTTTGATGTTTTATTTTTATCGCTATGTAAAATTTTGTTATTATGTGTATTTATTAAAGACTTGACATTAGGCATGCAACTATAGCTTACTTTAACATAGTTTCGATTAAAAATTTTATGAAGGCTGTGTCCTACTGGAAAGTGTTGGTCAACTAAAGCTAAAAAGCGATTTCCAATTTTAGTTTCAATATTTTTGCTAAACGGGGGGTTGTACCATATAATTTTGCGTTTGCGATGTCTTTTTTGATTTTTGTTTATTTGCGGTTGGTAGGTGAGTTTTGAATTGTATCCTGATTTACGTAAAGCCTCTTTATACGGAATAATTGAGTTATTGAACACAGTTTCATTTACTGCCATATTCGATAATCTTAACTCAATAGTGCGAGGGATTTCTTTTATTATATTAGGTGGATGGTTTGACTCTGAATAAACATACATAAGTATAAGTAATACATAAGTATAAGTATATACAAACATACATAAGTATAAGTAACCCGATGATTGCCGAAAGGCATGAAACTCAGAGTTCCATCAAAAGTTGTTTTTATTCATTTAATATAAATAAATAAATATTGCTCTATTATTTAATAGTAATGAGCACTCTTAAACGCACAAGAGTATTTGTATTATTATACCATAATAATACATTTTCTATTTTGTATATATATATATATATATATATATATATATATATATATATATATATATATATATGTATATATATATATATATATATATATATATATATATATATATATATATATATATATATATATATATATATATATATATATATATATATATATATATATATATATATATATATATATATATATATATATATATATATATATATATATATATATATATATATATATATATATATATATAATGGGCAATTCCACGCAAGTGACGGTCGTAACATTTGAGACTTTTTTAGCTATTAAAAATCAAATAAGAATGATATTGATTTGAAATTTTCCAGAAATGTTAAATACTATTATAAAATTTAGTATACAAAATTTAAAGTATTAAAATCTTCAACTCATTTGAAAAATCGTCTTAACGTAGCGTGACGGTCGTAACGCTTATTTTTTGACAATTCTAAACAAATCGACTTTGACAATCTTTATGCAGTCATCTACGCGGTGAAAAAAAAAATCCTTTGCTGTGTGCATTTACTACATATTATTCTTGCTATATGCCAACTTTCATAGTTTTTGCTTGATGTTTTACAAAAATTTTATTATGTTATTTGTCGTGACGGTGGTAACCGTGACGGTCGTAACGAAAATGCTAATAGTGAAAAACAACTGAATGCATGGCGCATTTATTGAATTCATTGCATGGCGAAATGAATGGCGTAATAAAGATAAGTGATTATAAAAACCAAGCAAGTTATGTTAAAATATGCACTATAAAACATTATCAATGCGATCATACTACATTTATATTTGGTATAATGATCCGGGTGTGACGATGACTGGGTATGATAACGATGACTAGGTATGATTATATTACTTTTATTTGGATTAAGCAACAAATGCTTAATGCCCTTTTATTCTCCTGCTTGAAACATAGGTTAAATAAATAATTATATTAGACAAGTAAATTTCTTTAACTAAGTATATTCGTTTTAAAAAAACTAATTAAAAAATATTAGAAAATTTTAAAACTAAAAATTTTCCATTTTTTATTTACCAGAAATGCATTTTGGTAATGTTTTTAACAGCTTTTGTTTCTTCTATTTCGTTGGCTATTAAGGCCCAATTTAGATTAATATCATCAGTGTTGATAAGCCTAACATAGCTTTTGCACCCATTTGATGCAAAGAGGAGGTCTTTAGCGTTTAAGACGACAAATTCCCGAGATTTTACGCTATTCCAAACATATCGATTTATGGATCCTTCTGCTCCATGATCCATCAACTGCTCCTTTACCGTGAGAGGTAGCAAAGAAATTCCATTCTATACTTTGAAAATGATATTTAACAGTGCACTGTTGTATGAATTTGGCCATATATCTATTTTTGAATTGAGTGCAAGGACCATCACTCCATAAATAACTTTTTTTATATAACCTATGCAATAGAGGTCCAATATTTCACTTAAGTATGTAGTAGTGGCAAGTTTTGTTTTATCATTATCGTCGGATATTAGTACAACTGATTTTGGCTCTAATTGGTAATGGTAGATTACAACTGTAAACAAGGTAATAGTCAACTGCGACCAATAAGCAGCATGAACAGCGTCCTGTAACCACATGTATAGTTTTGTGAATAATCAAAGTGTACCAAAATTTGGTCTGGTTTGAGATTTTCTTTTTGACTGCGGTATTGCTTAGACTGGTGCTTTTTAGTGAGATGATGCTCGATAAACTCTGGTAAATAGTTGCGGAAATGTTTAAAATCATCTTTTATGTTTTTTCTATATTGACTGAGTAAATAGCGACGATCTTCTTTTATCCACCAACTATAGGTAATTAATGTATCCAAGTCTCCTTTTTCGGGCGAAGAAACTCTTAATAATTTGCTATCACTACATAATGAACATTTCATAATCCAGCATTTGTAGGTAGGGGGTTTGCAAAATACATAATTTTCTAACTATTTAATACAAAACAATGCAAAAGGTATTTTACTTGCCAAAGCAGCACACAAATAAGTAAAATTACTGTGATAAATCACATGTTTCAAGTGGTGTGTCTTTGCACGTAAGAATGTATGTAGGCCTTAATTCACAAAACTTACTCAATTTAATTGTTTTACCGGCACTCTCATCGCAATAGAATTGATGGAGCTCCTTTAAATTCATAATTAAGTAGTGCTTTTGAACTTTTTCTCTGCCAATTTTAACACAATTTTTTCTTCCAGGAGACATTATTGATGTATCTTCTCTTTTATAAAAAGTTTTTACTTTTTCAATTTCTTATGATGTAAAGTAAACTCGCTCTGTTTCTTTAGTATTACATACATAGCCCATATTCAGCTTCCAACTTCTCTACAGTAGTTCCTCTTTTATTTGGAGACTTTAGAAGTTTTGTCCTAAAAATGTTGATTGATATAAAACCCAAATTATGCAAGAGAAATAATGTTAAAAAATAAATGTTAATATAATTAATTACTTATTTAATGCCTTTCTCATTGACGATTTGCAGTTATAAGAATTGTCAGGTGTAGAACTTAAACTGACGCTAGTATTTAAATCAATTTTTTTTTCATTCTTAACCTTTGGTTTTTTTGTTTGTTTTCTTTTCTTGGTGTCAATAACTGTCGCCATTCATAACATCTCTTTCTTACTTTCTCCAACAAATTATTTTTCTTGCAATTAAGTTCTTTAAATTAAGTTTTATTAATTCTTCAAATTAAGTTTCTTGCTCTATAAGCTTCGACCTTTCAGTTAATTTAGGCATTTTTAAAATGTTTTTAAATAACACAGCTTCTGTTAGTGATAAAGTTAGTGATAGTGATAGTGTAATAAATGAATCGGTAAATGTTAAAAGGGCGGAAGTCCAACAATGTAAACTTTCGGGAAACTAAAAAAACAGCACTGCTTCCTCAATAAATTTTTGTTAATAGTTTAACAACTTTTTCTTTGAAGAGGATAATATTTTTTATCTTAGATGCAAAAATATATATTTTTTCATATTTATTTTTACAGAACCTATAAATCAATAAACACTGTGGACTTCAGCCCTTTTAACATTCAACAAATAATTACTGCTTATTTTATTATGATTTTAATTTTGGGCTATAGAAAATAAAGTCACAAACTGCAATAAATCTTCTCAAATTATGCATTTATGAATTGTTTATAGAATATTAACAAAAATTATAAGAAAAAAAGTCTATTACAGAAATTTTATCAGCTATGCTTAATCATTTTCCCCAGCATCTTCTGCTTCTCCATCGTTGCTTTCTGTTGTAGGCTATTGCAGTAGTTCATTATAAAAGTCAATATGCTCATGTGGAATATACTTAATACACTTTTTTAAGCCATTCAATTTAGCAGATTTTATTTGGACTTTTCCGTTTGGTAAAGAAGCTGTTCTGGCAGGTTCACTTTGTTTTGAGTATTTTTTCTCATCATAAAAGTATGTTTGACTATGCCATTGATAATTTCACTGGCCTTACATTGACCTATGTTGTCACAATCGTATTAAAAATGGTGAAATTTGCTTATTGCAAACTGAGCTTTATTTTATAATGGGCTGGCCATCAGCTTTTAACATCGTAAACTAAAGATGAACTCTCTACATCAACCACTAAAATCTTTTTTTGATTATTATTTTTTAATATAAATTTTTTTATTTCTTGGACGCTGTAAATTCTGTTATGCCTTCTTAACTCTCTTTTTATATTTGAAAAGTCACGGTCACAGGGCAAAAAGCTGTGTTCTCTGACTGGGAAAAATTGATTAATCTTTTTCATCAACTTATTGTCAGTAAGCGCCATAAAAAGTTTTGAAAAGCATTGGTTTTTATTTTGCCCCCCACAATTATCGGCATAAAATTTGAGTTCATCATACTCTTGAGAACAGGTAGACAGGAAGTGCAAAAAAAAAGTTTCATTCGGAGACTTTCTAGCCTCCCCCTCGGGTTAAAGAGATAGAGAGTTGCAAATTTCTCTTCACATCATGAATAGAAAATACACTAACTATTAACTAACTTAGGTAAAATAACTCTTGCACAGGTATTTTGGGCAGTGAAATGTTTTGCATATAATCTACTGCTAGGGACAAACATTTACATTTTTTTCTTCCCTAGCGTCCTGTACATCTTATTTTATGGCTTGGTAAAATTTTTTTGCGCGTCTGTTATGTACTGCCAATTCAGTTACTGCTGTTTGCTTAGCAACTTCATTAAGGTGAGGTGACTTCATTAAGGTAAGGTGAGGTTTGCTTAGCAACTTCATTAAGGTGAGGTTGCTAACTAAAGTTTATTGCTTTATTGATACATGTTAAGATATTGTAAAAAAAAGTGTAACTTGAAATTAAATCTATTTTAGTAAACTATTGTTATACAACTATTGTTACTACTTCTTTAGCAGCGCGTACTTCATTAATTGGTAAGAGATTAATGTGTATTTTAATGTGTTTATATAGAAATATAGTTTGATTTTGTGTACTATGCAGCTATTTAATCTTTTTGCTATTTTATTTAGTTTACTTTTTGTTGTAATAAATAACCAATAAGATATTTTATAATTAAAATTTTTTTTTTTTTTTTTAGTTTACATTTATTGTCGTAGTAAATAAATTACTTTCACAAACACAAACAAGGTTTCTGAAAGAAGATTGTACTGAGCTTATCAACAGAACCTTTTACAAGCAAGTGTGTATAAACTAGATCAAAACATAATCAACAAAATAAAACGTTATAAACAATAAAAGTTCTAAAGAAAATATAATATTACAATTAAAAAAATCTGACTACATCATCAATTAAGATAATTAAATTTTTCAGTTTATATTTGAAAATGGGAAAGTAAAATGCATGTCAAAATTGGACAAAACAACTTTATTCCAAAGATAGGGACCACGATATGCAATACAAATCTGATTAAACTTGGTTTGACAAAATGACTCATTTATAAAACTATTGTTTCTAAGTGTATATTTATTTACTGGTTTCAAAAAAAGATAAGATCTTTGAAAACGGGTAAAGATATGTCATTTTTCCGCATAAAAATAAAGTACAAAACATTAAAAACATAAAGCTCATAAATATTGAGAACTTTTAATAATTTCAATAAAAAGTGGTCTGAAATGAGTGAATCAATTCGCAAAATTTATTAAACGGATCGCATGTTTCTGACGGCGATAATGGGATTTTAACTTACTTTTTTTAGTGCTTCCCCATACAACATTAGCATAATTAAATAACTATGAATTAATGAGTAGTAAAGTTGAGTTAGACTTTTTTTACATAAATATGCTCTGGTTTTATACAGAATTCCAATATTTTTAGAAATTTTTGTACCAATATAGTTGATAAGCGTTTTCCATGTTATGTTTTCATCAAGAAAAACACCTAAAAACTTTGTTACATTATGTCTTTTTGTTTTAACGTCATCAATAAAAATTTTAGGCAAATTTCGGGGTAAATAAGCCTTTTTAGAGACTGGTTGGAAAAGAACCCAATTTGCTTTTTTAATATTAAGAGTTGGTTTGTTGCATTTAAACTATTTGGATATATTTTTAAGTTCATCATTCATAATATGGAAGAGTTTGCATATGTCATTATTGGAAAAAAATAAGTTAGCGTCATCAGCAAACATGATGCTCATTAAATTCAAGGCTTTATTTAGATCGTTTATATAAATCAAGAACAATAGTGGTCCCAAAATGGAACATTGTGGAACGCCACAAGAAATATTTAAAAATTTATTTGGATGATCATTATTGCTGAAAACAAATTGTTTACGGTTGGATAGATAACTTTTCAACCATTTTATAACTTTGCCATTTATTCTATAATATCTTAGCTTTTGTAGTGAAATTTCATCATCGATAGTATCAAATGCTTTCAAAAGGTCGATGAAAATACCTAATGCATATTTAGACTTTTCAAAAAAATTAGAGATTTCACGTACAAATTGGATAATTGCATGTTCTAAGGAATTATTTCCTTTAAAGCCGAATTGATAGTTGTATAAAAAATCATTAGAATGAAGAAAACTGTATAATCTATTGAACATACGTTTTAGTATTTTTGAAAATATGGAGAAGACATAGATAGTGCGATAATTGCGGATATTTGTTTGATTTTTTAAAATTGGAGTAACTTTAGCAATTTTTAGTTGTTCAGGAAAAACTCCTTGGCGTATAGATGCTCCATAGACTTTAAATAGGATACCTTTTAAGTACTCAATACATTCTATGACTATGTTACCGTTTATGTCATCTGCTCCGGTTGATTTACTTTTTTAAAGAGTTTTGAAAGCTTTTTCAAACTCTCGGAAAGATAGTTCAGAAGATAGCTCTGAATTATCTTTCCAAGATAGTTCAGAATTATCTTCTGTCTGGTGGTCGATAACAACAGCTTAATAAAATGTTTTTTGATTTATTGTTTATTATTTCAATAGTTAAAGTTTCTTTATCGCCATCAGATACACTTAAATCATTTCTAACATAATAAACAATGTTTCCGTTTATATATACCATAAACCGGGGTAACTTTGGCCAGCGGGGTAACTTTGCCCATTTTTAAAAATTTTAATTAAACATTTGTAACTTTTAAACAGTTAAGTAACGTTTTATTGTTTTTTTTAAATTTGTAAATGCAATCTGTCTTGCTTAAATTTTGATCTGAAGTTTGTTAAAAATGCTCTTTACTATAAGTGAAAAAGAATAAAAATTACATCTTGGTAAAACACCATCAAAAACTCTAAAACAAAATGTTGTCTGGGCGAATATAAAAACGATAACAAACAACTCAGTTTTTCTTCTGTTTTAAAGACAAACGTTCAGATAAAATTAGGCAAAAATGTTTTGGCTCAAGAAACAACATTAAGGTTTTTTTACAGGGGGGTCAAAGTTACCCCGTAGGTTTGTACTCTTTTCTTTGGCCAAGTAAACAATATTAAATTTAAAGTAGTCTGATCGCAATTTATTATGAAAAGAATATTTTTTTGAAGCATGTTATGCAGAAAATTTATTTTGAAAAACAGTTTTTAGCACGAATGTATTTAAGGATTTTAAAAAAAGTATATTTTCTTGTTAAACTATTTGTTGTAGAGATGCCAAATATTTGGGTTTTCACAATTTGTACAAATACCAAATACCCCAAATAGTGACCCCCCAATGATTTGTAATAATACCAAATAATAAAATGCATGAATAAAATCAATTGATTTCAATTCAAATTTTAGCTTTTATTTAAGAAGTGATATTTTAAAAATACAAGCTTATTCAATTTTTCTTTTTTCATTTTATTACGCAGTTTAGTCTTAAAGTTTTCAGCTACAGAAAAGACTCGACAACGTCTGTTGTTGTTGCTTGCACAGTTAATAAAGCATCGTAGATAATCTAAAGTTTATTTGTACGTTCTTTTGTTTCTTTAAGTTTTGACTGTTTTCTGATAGTTTACAAAGGGGTTGATAGTCTCATCAAGCTTAGATGTTGTATTTGAATAACTTTCATCATCATTTTTCTCCAACAATGATTCTGCAAATAGACTTGTATTGAGTTCCTTAATTTTTTTTCTAATAGTTAAATTTGACGAATATTTAAAATAATTATTTTCTTTTGGATAATCACCAGTGTGAAGAAAAACTAATCTTGATATTAAATCGACATTTCTTCGTGAATCAATTCGAGTTTTTAAATTTTCGAGCATTTTTTGCGAAATATCACTTTCCTGTGCGTTGAAGTGTGTTGAATAAATAGATAAATGATCCTTCTGCCACCATCAAATTGCAGCATTTAGAGCTTAGTTTTGTAATTTCTCCTTTAACAGGAATCAAACAATCTATTATGTCTTTAACTTTAGTTTCAATGCTGTCATCATATGAACCTTCAAATTCAATTATTGCAGATTTTACAATTTCTTTCAGTTCATAAAATCTCTGCATCATAGGAAGTACACTATTCCATCTTATCTTGCAGTCAATTAATAGAACTAACTCTTTTCCTGTTGTTTCTTGGACATTTTCTTTAAAGCGAACAATTTTCAATGGAGATCTTCGAAATTTTCTCACATATCCTCGAACAACTGATATAACATCAAAGTAGGATTTTTCCAGTGGTAAAGAGCTTTCTTTTTCATCAAAATCTAGTTTTTTATCAAAATCTTCATCTTCATCATCAAGTTCAACATTATCATTTTATTCACCCATCTCTTAACGATCTTTTTGATATAAGCAGTTAACAAAAGCTAAATTTATTCCATGATTATTACAAAGTTGACTTTGAAATGGTACCAAGGCATGTTTTTCCGTTACGGAAGCTTCATTGTTTATTTAGTTGAGATCTTCTGAAATATCAAGTTTGATGTCCTGGAGTTTTTTTCTGACAATTGTTTTCAATTTTTCAGCATTACAACTACCTGATCCAACAGAAGTTAATGCAAATTTCTTAGATTCAGTGCCGTCGTGAATTTTGATATTTAAATATCTCTTGAATGTATTATCAGTTCACTCATCAATTATTGTACTAAATTTCTTTCCCATGACTATAGACTCATGAATTTTTAACACAAATTCATTAAAAACTTCCTCGTAGTATTTTTTAATGTTTTCCCAAACTGTTGATCGTGATTTAGGCATTTGATGACCACATGATGACAAATATGATTTAGTAGCATCCGAGTTTATTATTTGATTAATTGAAAATCCATCTTTGGCTGCACATTTTGATATAACAACTCTTTAGACTCTCGAACTGTAAAACTTGTTATTTGACGTTGAATTTTTTGATTACTTGGACCTTCTGTTGATTCTGATATATTCTTTCTTTTAAGAGATATATCCATGCCATGTTTTAATTTTAAATCATTCATCAAACTCGTTGTTCCATAATTAACAATCGTACAAACTTCATTACAGTTGCCAACTTGACATTTTGACTGATTTTTACTGATTTTTCAAAATGTTTCCACTCTTCACTCGTCATTTTCTAAATAAAATTTTAGTTTAGTCAACGTAACCTAAAAAAGCATGTTCTTGATAGTAGTATTTATAGTGCTTTATTGTATAATTTCAATAGTTACTTGATTAAATTCACAATTAAACAAAGGTAAATTTTAAAAAATTTCAGTAATAGTGAATTAATTATGATTTAAATTCACGGAAATTGCGTAACTTGGAAATTGAAATAAATTCGTAACAGTTTAGATTTTTAAAAATGTGACGTTTACTTTTTAAAAAAATGCTGAAAAATAATTTAAAATTTTTTTGCACTACTTGTGTACAAATATTTGGGTAAAAATACAAATATTTGGGAAACCCCAAATAGTGCTAAAAACTCTAAATACCCAAATAACAAATAATTGTGTTCGACATCCCTAATTTGATGTTGTTGTTGCTAAATAATAACTTTATTAACTTTATAAAAAGATTAAAATTTATAGGCTCTTAGTTTTAAGTTTAATTGCAATTTAATAAAATTATATAATAGTTTAATAAATTACTATTTATTTATAAATAGTAATTCATTAAACTTTATTTATATTTATAAATTTTACTATTTATATATAAAGTTTATTTGTGTTGTTTATATTTACTTTTGTTCAAAACACAATGTCTCGTAAATATAAAAGCATAGTGTTGGAAAACGTCCATACAACGCTTGTTCAAATACCATTCTCTTGAAAAAGTGTATTGGTGCAATTAATGAAGGTATTCGTCAAGCCTCAAAAAGATTTATTATACCAAGATGCGTTATACATAATAAAATGAAGTCAAAGTAAAAAAATGCATTCGTGCATCAACCATATTTACTTATGATGAGGAGCAGTTATTTTCATCTAGAGTCAAGGTTATATGTGATTGGGAATTTCTATTAAATAAACTTGATGTAACAATGTTAGTAACTGGTCGTTAAAATCGCAAAATCGTACTGTAAAAATATTTAAAAACAATGTTCCTGGTGATGATTGGGTCTCAAGTTTTATGAAACGTTCACAGTTAACCTATAGAGTTGCATCAAATATTAAAAGAAAACGTGCAGCTATAAGCAAAGAACATTCAATTAAAAAATTAAAAAGTTTTTTAATCATCGAGTAAAAAAATATTTAAAAAAAGTCAAATTAGTTTGGCAAATATGTTTCTTTAATACTGATTATATTTATTTTTTTTGTCCCTTTTTAATTTTCTTGACACATTTTTTTTTTTTTTTTTAAGTTTACATTTGTTGTCGTAGTAAATAAATTACTTTCACAAACACAAACAAGGTTTCTGAAAGAAGATCGTACTGATCTTATCATCAGAACCTTTTACAAACGTGTGTATATAAACTACATCAAAACATAATCAACAAATAAAACGTAATAAACAATAAAAGTTCTAAAGAAAATATAAAGTTAAAAAAATCTGACTACATCATCCATTAAGATAATTAAATTTTTCAGTTTATATTTAAAAATGGGAAAAGTAAAATGCATGTTAAAATTGGACAAAACAATTTTATTCCAAAGATAAGGTGCACGATATGCAATGCAAAACTGATTAAAACTGGTTCGACAAAAGGGCTCATATATAAAATTATTGTTTCTAAGTGTATATTTATTTATTGGCTTCAAACAAAAGAGATCTTTGAAAATGGGTAAAGATATGTCATTTTTCCACATATACATAAAGCACAAAACATTAAAAACATTAAGCTCATAAATATTGAGAACTTTCATTTCAATAAAAAAGGGTTTGGAGTGAGTGTATCGATCCGCAAAATTTATTAAACGGATCGCATGTTTCTGACGGCGATAAAGGCATTTTAACTTACTTTTTTCAGTGCTTCCCCATGCAACATTAGCATAATTTAAATAACTATGAATTAATGAGTAGTAAAGTTGAGTTAGACTTTTTTTACATAAATATGTTCTGGTTTTATATAGAATACCAATATTTTTAGAAATTTTTGTACCAATATAGTCTATATGCTTTTTCCATGTTATGTTTTCATCAAGAAAAACACCTAGAAATTTTGTTACATTAAATTTCGTGATCGACAGTATCGAATGTATCGAAATTTTAGGAACCCCTTTTTGAAAAACAGTATCGACAGTATCGACATCGTTTGAAAAACAGTATCGACAGTATCGACAGTATCGAAATTTTAGGAATTCCTTTTTGAAAAAAAATGCTAACTGTAAGATTAAATTACATTAAATATGGTTTATAGCACTTAATTTACATCCGGTGCTTAAAAAACAATTTACTATGACAAAGTTACCTAATTGCCAGGTAACATTGACGACCTCATTATTTCCATTAAATCTTAAATTTAGTGAATACAATAAATACACCATTTTACTAGTTAAATGACATTAATAATGCACAACTTTGAGCATCAAAATAGTTTTGTGGGAAAATGTTACTTTTTTCAAAAAGTTATCTTTTTTATCAAAATTGGTACAAAGTTACCCCGGTTTACGGGATAATAACTCCTCTGCCGCGTTTATTTACTTGGAGAGAAATTAATTTAAAATGAGGAATATAAAAGTTTAAAATATTATTTAAATTATTCGAAATCCATGTTTCAGTCAAACAAATTATATTAAAACAATTTTTTGTTTCCTCTAACAAATTGAGAAGTTTTTCAAAATTATTATTAAGGCTTCGAATGATTACGTGGAGAATTCTAATTTTATTTAAATTTTTGTCGCAAACATTTTTAAAAAGAAACCCTTCTAATTCGCTTGATAGTGATATGAGCTATTCATAAGCATGTCATGTAAAAAATTATGTTGGGTTTTATATTTTCATTATTATTTATTTCAAAAAAGTTGAATTTTATGGATTCAAAATTACTAATCTCAGCCATGTTTTTTTTTTTTTTTTTAAGGGGCATTTATTTAAAAAAAAATTTTTTTTAAATAAATGCAGGGAATTTGGAAACCCAAACGTGGGTTTCCAAATTCCCTGCAAAAAATTCTTATTTTAAAACAGCGTACTTGCCTTCACTGCGAAATCTTTTTACTTCCTCCCATAATTTTTTAAGACTCAATAGTTTCCTCTTCTTCATTAATAAACAGACCACGCAAGTTTTTTACAGCGTTTATAGTTTTGTTTTTGTCTTTGTAATTTAAAAGCTTCAAAACTATTGATCTTGGTAGTTTACTATCTCATGATTTGCCAACCCGATGAGCTCTTTCCACTATCACTTCGCTATAATTTTCAGTTGTTTTTTGAAAATATTTTTACTGTATTTTCACAGTCACTCTAGGTTTCGTTAGGTTTTTTTTTCTACTCCGCCTATTCGTAGATTATTTCGACGATATCTATTTTCTAAATCGATTGTTTTTTTGCGTAGAATAATCAAACCCTTATCATAACACTTTAATTTGTACAACCTTTTCCATTAAGTTTTTTTCTTGGAAATGTAGAGTTGTTTTAAGATCACTTGTATCCTTTTGAATATTCGTCACATTAGATTTGTTATTGTTTACACAAACTTCTAGTTTATCAATTCTGTCCGATAATATTTTTTAGTTTGCACTCATAATCGATGCAAAACTTTTTTCTTGTTCCTTCAACAACTTCTCTGTTTCTTTCAGAATAAATTTTTTTTGTTCTTGTAATTAGTTGGTAATTAATTTTTCTATGTTTTTAATTGAAAGTTCCATATTTGTATAATAATTTAAACACGCTTTTGTATAATAATTTAAACAAACAGTAGAATATTTGAAAAATTTAAAATTTTTATTCACGTATCTAGTAATACATAAAAAAAAACTTGAGTTTTTTTGTATGCATTTAGGTTAAATGAAAATGGCATTTAACTGTAAAAATAATAGAAATAGGTCAGTAACTTTCATAGGCTGATATAACATAGGCTTGTTGTTGATTAAATTCTTGAAACGAAATCTTGTCTATTCTTGATTTATTGTTAATGGTTTTTGAAAAAAAATCCTTAAAAGCGCAAGGAAAAAACGGTAAAAACACAGGCTAGTAGGTTGAAATGAATATCGCTTGTAATCGTTTGAAAATCCAATTATCGCTTGTAATCGTTTGAAAATCAAATTATCGCTTGTAATCGTTTGAAAATCAAATTATCGCAAATCGGTTGAAAATTAAAGTCTCTAAAATAAAAATCGATCGAAGTTGAAAAAATCATAAATCGGTCGAAATAAAAAAGGCCTATAATAAGTTGAAATCAATTTTGGGCTCAGTAGAACATCTAAAAATTATTTCCACTTTTTAGTCGATGTTTTACTTTGTAAATCAAGTGTGTAGGTGCAGGTTTTTGTAGGTTGATCTATGCGACACGTTTAAAACTGTTCTTTTTAGAAAAATATGGCTTATAAATCTTATACTTTTCCTTAACTTATTATTTGTAAACCCTAACTCTGAGCTTCTATTTATCTACTTTGTTTTTCTTTTCTGTTGTGTTTTAATATTTTTTGTTAAATTTATAAAATTTATTATTTAATATATTTATTTTATATATTAATATATTAAATAATAAGTTTTAAATAATAAGTTGAAGAAAAGTATAAGATTTATAAGCAATCCTTTTTTAAAAAATACTTAAAGTTAAAAAAATAAGAAATAATAAATTATTTTATTATTTTATTCTTACTTAAACTGAAGTATTTTCTATTCATCATTATTATTGTTATTGTTGTTATTACTCTACTTTTATCATTATAAACATTATTTTACTGTTGTTAATATTGTTTTTTTATATTACTGTTGTTTTATATTACTGTTTTTATTATATTATTGTTTTTGTTATTATTGCTATTATTGTTGTTGTTGTTGTTATTTTTACTATTATTATCATTATTGTTATTATTATTATTATTATTATTATTATTATTATTATTATTATTATTATTATTATTATTATTATAAATATAGTATAGTGTATAATTTTTATAATCTTTACTATTACTTTTAATCGCTGTGGAAACTAGTACTTTTATTTACTCCAACTTGTATTATAGTTATTACTATTATCATTTTATTGTTATTGAATTTTACAAGTATTTATTTCATATTAGTATTTATTACTACTTGTAAATGACCTTATATATAAATTTTTGATACTAAAATACAATACACTTTAGATTTAGGGCAAATGTTAAAAAAATAACTCCAAAAAAAAATGAGCTCAACAGTTCTCAAAAACCTTCAAAAATTGCTATTTTCATAGGTCAAGGGGTAACTTTAATTACAAAAATTTGAAAGTTTTATTTTCCGGGTTGTTTATTTTTACCTATATATTTGAGTAAAAATACATGGTATCATATTGAAAAAATTACAATATTTGATAATAGTTTCATGTTATTTGATTAAATTTCAAGTTCAAAGAATTTTAGTTGTGTACACGTTCATTTTCACAACTTTTCTTCCTTTTATCAAGAAAAGATAATCAATAAATATACTTTTAGAAAGTTTGTTTGAACTTATTCCAGGTGTTCTGAAAGCACATCAAACCTTTTCAACAGTTAGCCATGTATGATGTTTATCTTCCTCATTGTTGTATCGGTAAATAAATTGCTGCATCATTCGAACAGATCTTTCTGAATGATCATTTCCTACAATTAAAGATATGGTTTAGTTCTTAAAGTTTTTAAAAACAGATTGAGTAAACCAATACTCGGGGGTGAGCGAGTCAATCTTTTATCCTTTATTCCTCTAATTCAACTCTATTAAACATAAGATATGAAAATTCATGAACCAACAGAACAAGGAAAGAAGGATTTTTACGCATTTGGTTTCACATTTTTGTTTTATCTTTTATATCTATTTTTGATTTATTTTTAGTATTGTACCAAGTTGAATTTGGCATTTTTAAGTTGAAATTATTTTTGCAAGGTTTGCTTTCTTCTCCAATGACAATTGACAAATGACAACATCATCCAACAGAGCAAGAGGAATCATTGTTGAATCATCTAAATACTAACTATGTTTGTATAGATAGTTTAAAACTGCATCAACAGCATCTGGTTTGGCACAAAGTTTTTGGTACTTTTACATTTGGTGTCTTTTATATCAAAAAAAAGGGAGTTCTAATAGCGTCATTAGCCTGTAACCATGTTATTAGCCTGTTAATACCATTTGGCATAAAAACAAACTGTAAATTCACTTATTAGCCTGATTTCTGTCTAGAGTTTATTGTTCTGATTTATGAACTTAATTTGGTTGGATTGAGCTTTAGGTAGTAAAGTGCTTCGGATAAGAACCTAGCATGATGAACCTCTTCGGGTTTTCTTAGTTTTACTAAAGACGGAAAAAGGTAACTCATAATAAGTTCTGCAAGCTCCTTTCTACCTTCTCTGATAAAATCTTTACTTTCTTTTCATTTTTTGATGTATTCTTGACAAAAGTTTAAATACTCCTGAACAGCTTTCTCAAGAAAGGTTCCTCACTTTCAAATCAAACTTTATTAGTTCAGCTTGATTCTAATTAAAATTCAATATTCCTCCTACTTTGGTTTCAAGATTGAACTCCGTAAGAAAGTCCATGACACCTTTGCACAGTGGGCCATAGATCGGCATAAATGCCGAAAACGAGTATTTGTGAAAATGAGTATTTGATCGGCATAAATGACGTAAATGAGTATTAGTGGAAACTTTTACATATTTTTTTCAGAAAAATTTTTTTACAATATTTTAAAAGTAAATACCCCACAATAAAAAAATCTGTCGTTTAAATATTTTTATTTTTGATTTAGGAGTCCAAGGAAAGTTTTCAAGCTTGTCCATTTAGAAAACTTTTTTTTAAAAAAAAAAGAAAAGAAAAAGTACTCATAAAATTTAATTTCACCTCCTAAGCGCAATTTTTTAAAATATAATTAAAATCTTATCTCAATATCATGATACATGCTTTATTTTAGAAAATTTAATAAATAAAAATAATCTTGTATTTTAGGACTTTTTTTTTGTTATAGAAATTGTTATAAAAGAAAGATTATTGTTCAAAAAAGATGAAAGATCACTTAGGTTTAATTGTAGATGTACCAAAAAGCAGCGGTTCTGGTACAACAAATGATAGAAACATGGAACAAAAGATATTCCGAAACTATAAGTTGTCTGCTGAAATACTTGGCTTAGATAAAAATCTCATGAAACGCTTCTACGTAATTCTTTGCGTTTTATCATGCAAACATCAATTGCTTGGGCTATTAAACAGTGTACTAAGTACTATCTATGTTACGAGTCAAGGTCTTAAACAAATTTAAAAATGAATAAAGTAACAAAAACTATAAAACACAAAAAACCACAGTCATCACTAAGTTCGCTAAACCTATCACTCACTAATATTCGTGGTCTTCGAAGTAATTCTTCTTCTGTTGAGTCTTATCTCTTGCAAAGTTCACCAGACCTACTTGCTCTTTGTGAGACTAATTTGAGTTCAGCTGTCTCATCTTGTGATCTTAGTGTTGATGGTTATCTTCTTTTAATTCGTAAAGACTCCAATAGTCACATGCTTGGCCAGGGCATTTACATTCGTAAGAATTCACCCATTTGTCGGGAAACTAGGTTTGAATCCACAGACTACTCTAGCACCACTTTACTCTATCACCTTTCTCTTTGTTCTATATCGCTCTCCTTCATCTCAAGACTATACTTTTCTTGATGTTATTTTTAATCATATTGACTAACCACTCTCTCTTTATCCATCAACCAATATTGTTGTTGTCAGTGACTTTAATGTTCATCACACTGAATGGCTTGGGTCTTATCTTTCTCAATCTCTAACTCAAATAGTCAACTTACCAACTCGCTTTCCAGACAACCCGAATCATTTACCTTCTCTACTCGACTTATGTCTTGTTTCTGATCCTAGTCAGTGCTCAGTTTCTTCACACTCACCCTTAGGTACTTCTGACCATGGTTTGGTCTCTCTAAAACTATTATCTCATTCTTTTTTATCATTAGAATCCCCCTATCATCGTACATCTTACAACTACCTTTAAGCTGACTAGGACTCTTTCCATGATAAATCTTTGATAGTATCAATAAAAAGAGCAAGTCTGTAATTCCACCTCTTTAGTATGTTTCAGACTTTGTCACCTCACCTAAAGACAAAGCTGAATTGTTTGCTAAGAACTTTTCATTAATATCATCTCTTGATTCCACTAGTTGGGTTCTACCTGATACAACCATCAAACAGGTTGGTTCATTGCTCGACATCCATATCACTCCAGCTTCTATATCTAAAGTGATTTTCTGCTTAGACTCTTCTACAGCTTGTGGCCCGGATAACATACCTCTTATAGTCTTACAGAAGTGTACTCCAGAGCTATCGTCTATCCTTTTAAAACTATTTAAGTGCTTATCAGGGTCTTGTTTTCCAGCCTGCTGGAAAGCAGCATCTGTTATCCCTATTTTTAAAAACTCTGGAGAGCAATTTTGCTAAAGATCTGATTCTGGAGATCTGATTCTAAAGATCCGATTCGTCTAACTACCGTCCCATTAGTCTTCTTCAGATCGTAAGCAAGGTTTTTGAATTTTTAATTAACAAACAATTAATCTCTCATCTTGAATCTAATAACTTACTTTCTTATTATCAATATGGGTTTCGAACTTCTCTTTCTACGGTTGATTTGCTAACAGTAATAACCGATAGGTTTTATAGTGCATTAGATAAAGGTGGAGAGGTTAAGGCCATTGCTTTTGACATTTCTAAAACATTTGATAAAGTTTGGCATTCTGGTCTTCTCTATAAGATTTTTTCTTACGGTGTATCTGGAAACATCTTTAAGATTATTGAATCCTTCCTTTCCAATCGTAGTATAAAAGTTGTCCTTGATGGACAACACTCTTCTTCTTATTCTGTAGGGTTTCTTAAAGTTCAATCCTTGGCTCTATACTCTTTTTAATTTACATTAACAATCGTCCAATTATTCTCACATTTAAGGTAGCATTGTTCGCTGATGATACTACCATTTATTCTTGTCACAATAAGAAGCCAACTCCCTCTAATTGCTTGCAGGGGACATTTGAGCTTGAAAAGGATTTCACTTCTGCTACAGCATGGGGTTCACAGTGGCCGGTGAGCTTTACTTTAGATAAAACTCAATTTTTTTTTGCCAATCGTTATCGCAATAATTTGGACCTAATTATTTGGAATAAAATTTTTTGTTAGGAACGGGTAAGTATATTTTTATATATTGTAACTTTTTCAATTCAAAATACAAAAATATAAATATTTTTTGAAAAAAACTATAATACTATTAATTTTTACTCAAATAAATAAGTAAAATATACAACCTGGAAAAAGAAAATTTTAAGTTTTTGTAATTAAACTTTTCCCCTGGACCTGTAAAATCAGCAATTTTTGAAGGTTTTTAAGAATTAAAAAAAAAATGGGGTAAGGATTAAGTGGTCCTGTTAAGCTCAAATTTTTTGGGAGTTGTTTCCTTAACATTTGCCACAAAACTAGAGTATATGGTATTTAAGAATCGAAAACTATATATATATATATATATATATATATATATATATATATATATATATATATATATATATATATATATATATATATCATATATATATATATATATATATATATATATATATATATATATATATATATATATATATATATATATATATATATATATATATATATATATATATATATATATATATATATATATATATATATATATATATACTATATATATATATATATATATATATATATATATATATATATATATATATATATATATATATATATATATATATATATATATATATATATATATATATATATATATATATATATATATATATGTAATATATATATATATATATAAAATTACTCTTATTACTGGTATATATATTATTATATATAATTTTGAA
This sequence comes from Hydra vulgaris, assembly GCF_022113875.1. NCBI lineage: Eukaryota > Metazoa > Cnidaria > Hydrozoa > Anthoathecata > Hydridae > Hydra > Hydra vulgaris. Next base: position 2,197,983 of record NC_061170.1, read on the forward strand.
AATTAACTTTATAAATTTTCTTTTAGACATTGGAGCCTAAAACAAAGCAATCATGAATTTAAAATTTTTGAAAATTTCCAAAGTTTGTTAACGTTCTAACTAGAAACGATATGGCAAGTTCTATTGGATAAAAAAATCAGATCAACTTTAGTTTTAGACGAACTCAAAATGAATGGGCAAAAGAAATTTCTCCATTTAAAATTTATGCAGAGGTTATTTGAGATTCGAAATAGTAAAACAAAGAGTCAAACTATAAAAAGAATTATTAAAGTTCTGGAAATTACCTATGATGCTCGAATATGGTATGAGCTTAAATATTTTTGATAAAGCCAATTAACAAAATGCATCAAAGTTTTTTGTTCTTATTCAGAAAGTGTTTTGAGATCATGTACAACCTGTTTCGAGAATTTCTCACATTGTTTATGGTAAGGAAGAACGTCAAAACTTGTTGTAGATAAAATTCTAATCAGTATTAATAAATAATAATCTTATAACAAAAATTAATAAATAAATTTTTGTTATAAGAATTTGCATAAGGGGTCGTCCATAAAGTACGTACGCTCCATAGGGGGAAGGATGAGGTCTTTATAAAGCGTACGAAAACATATCGGGGGTGGGGGTGGGGTGGGGTAGGGTTCAATTTAAAAGTACGTACTTCGATTTTCTAATTTTACACAATTAACCAGCTAGTCAATAGAAAATTTAAAATTCTGACTAAAGATCCTAGTTTCCATACATAAAAAGATGTAGTGTATAGGGAGTAGAAGGTATAGTTTCTCTCTATGTACCCACATGCATGGGCGCCCGCAGGATTTTTTGATGTTCCAGATAAACCACTTCCACACATTGTGCAAACTCAAAACTTAAGTATGATTACACCTATGAAGAGACCTTGCAAAAAGTTTTTATAGTGGTAGCCTGGGAACAAAAAAAACCCTTAATGCTTGCCCCTCTCTCCTGCCCAAACGTGAGGGCACTAATGTAGTAAAATATTCCGACCCCCTCCTTTAAAAAAAACATTTTGCATCGTTATAACTTTTGTAATTTACGATATTTTTTAACGAAAATTTAAATTCTGTTGATAAATTTGAATTTAGCTTTAGATCGTTAAGTTAAAAATTTCACTACACAAGTGCCCTCACGTTTAAGCTGGAGGGCAAGCGTTTCAGGGCTATTTGTTCCCAGGTCTCCGCCATCCCAATTTTTTGCAAGGTCTCCTCATTTGGCATAGGTATATCATACTTAAGTTTGGAGTTTGCATAATGTGTGAAAATGTCTTATCTGGAACATCAAAAAACCCTGCAGGCACCCATACACACATGCCATCATTTATATACTGGCCCTGAGTAAACTCAAGGCTGCCTGAAATACGCTTTACTAGTTGCGCGTATTTTAGGCAACTAATTTTTTGAGTCGACAATAAACAGGTTTCAGCAGTGCCATGGCTAATGGGTTGGAGATCCCCCTTCCCCCTCAAAAAAAAAAAGACGTGTCTTTAGGGTCTCAAAATCTTCCAAATTTTACCGCTAGGTTTTGTTAAAATAAAAAGCTCTTTTAAATAGCAAAAGAGCACAAAATTTGCTGCTCTGAAACAATACCCACCCCCTCTAATTACGGGGTATGGGTAGCCTACACTCGGCACTGGGTTTTAGGCTTTGTTTTCAATATTACTCTTCTCGCGTAAGACTCACTTTTTTTTTTTTTATGTTGATTTTAGGTGCCCCAAGAAGTCCTTACGGTCTTATCACAAAGCACCGCGGAAGAGCATTTAATAGGAAGTTCACGCCTCCTTCCCAACCGATGTCGCAAAACTTGCCCAGAGGCGGGGTTTGAACCACGGATCTTACGTTTCTGAGGCAAGTGTGCTACCACTACGCCACGGCTGCTTTTTACGGACTTACTAATGAGTGGTGCATGAAAAAAAGTCTGCCCTAAGTATAGTTTATTTTTATTGGATGCGTCTCATTAAACAAAAAAAGTAAAATGGGACTTTACCGAGAATCGATCTCAAGTCTCTGCCGACACTAAGGCATAACATTCACCATCTATTAAATTACATAATTTAACTTTATTGAAATTATTATTTGTGTACCAAGTTCTGATAGCATAATAAAACGGCAAGATGGCTACCATCACAAGCAATTAATATAACTTTGACACCATCACTAGACAGTGCTTGAAAAAAAGTCTGCCCTAAGTATAGTTTATTTTTATTGGATGCGTCTCATTAAACAAAAAAAGTAAAATGGGACTTTACCGAGAATCGATCTCAAGTCTCCGCCGACACTAAGGCATAACATTCACCATCTATTAATTTATCATTTTTTTAATTTATATCTATAAATTTATTATATCATAAATTATATTTATATAAATTATTATATCATAATTTATCATCTATCAATTTATCATTAATCATAAAATTAAATTACATAATTTAACTTTATTGAAATTATTATTTGTGTACCAAGTTCTGATAGCATACTAAAACGGCAAGATGGCTACCATCACAAGCAATTAATATAACTTTGACACCATCACTAGACAAACGCTGAATACAGACTCTAATAAGATAAGCTCTAATGAGATATATACAAACATAAATAAAATTAAATATATATATATTTATTATATACGGTAAATATACATTTACTATATACTGCCTAAGGAGGCTTTGGGTTGATTTATACAACAATCCGCTTTATATAAAAGATACGAAAAATTTTATGATATCAAAAAAAACCTTAAATAAAGAAATAAGAGAACTTTATGATGTAATTATTATTAACTGTATCAATTTTAACTTTCATATTTTTTAATATTACTTGAACATATTATATTATTATATTACTATCATAAATTAATTATATTTCTATCATAAAGCTATGCTATGCTAAAGCTATTGCCTACTATCATAAAGCTTGCTATCAGTAATTTGATTAAGTTTTTTAAATTAGGATCCTTTGCCGCAAACAAATGGGGTGTTATAAATACTTTATACGTTTTAGATACTTTTAAAGTATCTTCGGTACCACTTCCACTTTTTTTTTTTTTCAATAAAATTTTTTATTGAAATAAAAAAAAATTAGGGAGAGGAGGTATATGAAAAACGAACGTACTTTTTAAGGGAGGTGCGGATTTAAAAGTACGCATGGCAACAGGGGGAGGGGGTGGCAAATTTCAGAATTTTTGGCGTACGTACTTAATGGACGACACCTAATGAGTTTCAGAATAATTCTTTTTACTAACACCCTATAAATAAAATTTCAGACAAATTTTAATTGCATTTTTTATGTAATTTATTTCTTGCACGCAAAAAACCTTTATACTTATTTGAAAGAGGAACTTATAATCTATTTAAATTTAATTTAGTTAAAAATATTTAAATATTAAAAATAAAATGGTCAAAGAAAAGGACCTCGAAAAAATGATGGAAGTTTTTTTCCAAAAAAATCGAGAAAAAGGTAAAGTGTTTGTTGCTAAGCAGTTTATGGAATGGGGTTTACCCAGATCAACTGCTTACGATAAAATCGTAAAACTGGAGAATGGATCTTTAAAAAAAAAAAGTTGGAAGTGGTCGAATCGCTAAGGTACTAAAGAAAACAAGCTACTAAAGAAAATATTCCAAAGATTGCTGTATTTTTTGAAAATAAGTCAGGGTGCTCCCAAAATAAAGTAGCTCAAGTTTTTAACTGTAGTTGAATTTCCCAGTATTAAAAACAATGACTAACATTTGAACTTTCATATAAATAAATCGCCTAGATCGTAGCCATCAGCAGAAGAAAGCTATGTATCCTAATTGTCGTAAATTGTACAAAAATTATAAAAACTTGGATTTTGTTATGAACGATGAAAGCTATTTTACCTTAAACAATAGCACATTAGCTAGTAATGATAGGTTTTATGCCGCTGATCTTTCTCAATGTTCTGACGAAGTAAGATACAATTTGCATAAAAAGTACGAGGACAAGCTCTTAGTTTCTTGTTGCATCAGTTCCCGTGGAATAATCCCTCTTTATATTCATCACAGTAAGCAGGCAATCAACCAGTACACTTATAAAGAAGTACTAGAAAAAAATTTACTTCCTCTAGTATTAGAATATTATAAAAAGGACAATGAGTTTATCTTCTGGCCTAATCTAGCTCGATCACATTACGCAAAGCCGGTCATCGACTTTTTAAAATTGAAAAAAATCAAAGTTGTACCCAAAGATATAAAACCAGCTAACGTTCCAGAAGCATGACCAATTGAAAACTTTTGGGATGATTTAAAACGGCTTGTGTACGAGAATAATTGGAGAGCTGAGAATTTGGAAGAAGAAGCAAGAACTAGATATTGATATTCAAAAATGAATAAAGAAATTTTTCTTACTCAAATAAAACATCTTTCAAAAAAACATATTTCTAAATATGGTATTTGAAAAAACTATTTTAATATATTTATAAACTACATATACTAACATATTAACAGCTGAAATATTAAATAATAAAACTTATAAATTCTTAAAATATTAATTTTCAAATCTTGTCCAAAATTTTATTTATGAGGTTTTATTTAATAATAAATAATAATAATAAAAATTCATTTTTAAAAAAAATTTTATTTATGCAATTTTTCCTATTTTTTCTTGGAATAACAAATATATAAAATGTGTATTGATTTTCTGCATTTAAATCAACACAATTTTTTGTAGAATTTTGAAACAAATGGTCTAAGAATTCCAACTACGTCAAGTCTATAGAACATTTTATTGAATCGCAATTGGTAGTCTAAAGAAACCTCTATTTCTATAGGCCATGTTTCAAAATTCCTATAGAAAATAGTATAAGTTTTTTTATTTTGTTAATTCACCTCCTCAAGGCCAAGAAGGCCACTACAGGCGAGGAGGCTACTTAATAGTGGTTATAACCCTCTCTCAACTCTATAACTCCGAAACACGAACCTTGACAAACAAGGCCGCTGCGCGGAGAAACAAGTTGAGCGCGGTACTACCAGGGACGTGGTGAGGATCGAACTCGGAACTTCTCGCTTATGAAGCGAGTGTTTTACCACTACAACACTACCGCATGAGTTATTTTTATAGAAAAACTATACAAATTTTGTTATGGGGTAGGGTAAAAAATTAATGACAATTCCATTTTTTTACTTTTAAATTGTATTCTTAACAGTTTAAATACTGTTTGAACAGTTTTACTTCTCGTGGTTGTCTCTGAGTTGCCAAATAATCTGAAGCAACAAAATATTCTTCAATCGCAACAGTCCAAGTTCATAAAAAAACTGGACCTTAACCCTAACCCGATAAAAAAATGTTATAACATTGACCCCTGGTTGCAAATGTTGCAGATAGGTCATTATTGAACGCTGAATATCAGATTATGAACAATATTTTTGGGATTAAAAACAGAGTTAGCATCATTTTATAAGCTCATAGCATCATCTAAAAGCCAACAAAACTTTACATAAAGATTTCTATGTGCCTTTTTTATATTGTAACAATTAAACATTCGACATTGTTGTCTTCATTCATTGTTTTTCCGCTATTTCTGTGTTCCGCTGTTTCTGTATTCTTTATAATTACAAAATATACATCATTTATATTATTTATATTTTATGATTAAATTTATTTATATAATTTTTAAACTGTTTGTTTTTGTTATTATTTATAAATTAAAAGTTTAGTTTCTTAACTCTTTAAAAATAAACAATAGATAGAACTCTCTCATGCAACGAAAAGTAGCAGTTATAAAAACTGCGAAATAAAAAAACCACGCACCAACATGCCATTAAAATGAAATTATTTTATTTTTAATTTGATTTAAATTAAAATATCTGGGTATGGCTTTATAACTTATCCTTATTATAAAATTATTTTTAACATAACATACATTATTTCTAGGGGTTATATATACCCTCGTTATTCAAGTAATAAAAAAAAACACCTGATATCCGATAATAAACAAGAATACTTTATAATAATTTCATACTTTATAATGTAACAACATATGACTGAGACATTCATGTGTAGTCATAGTAAGAGAGAATAACAAAAAAAAACATTAAACCGTATAAATTGATTCATGCGTCAAAAAAGAAAGTATTAAAAAGGAAATCAGTTATCCTTTTATTATTTATCAAATCGCAATAAACTTCACTTAGGCAAAAAAAACAACAAACAAACAAACAAAAAACAAAACAAAAAAAACATAACAACAACAACAATTACAAAAAAACAACAGAAAAAAAACTAGTTTTTATAAACAAAATATTTACAAATAAAAACAACGTAAATAACAAACTTGTAATAAATATTTATAAATTTTGTGATACGAGACAACTCAGCCTGTTGATAAAATGCACTGCTATTGTTACATTATTAGTAAACACGGACGAAGCCAATCAAAATATTTTTGGAATGTATATGTTTGGCGGAGTCTATAAAAAATATTACTATTAGCCTTAGTAAACAGTTTTGAAAGAAAATTTACTATACAAAAAATCTGAATTAATTTCTAAATGCAGACATGAAAATAAGTAACATTAAAAAATTATATAAATATAAAAATTAAATATATATATATATATATAAATATATATATATATATATATATATATATATATATATATATATATATATATATATATATATATATATATATATATATATTATATATATATATATATATATATATATAATAATATTTTTTTCAAAATCGAACAAAAACTCCCTCACCGGTGCAAATTAAAATTTGATCCCAGCAGTACAAAAATACAAAAAATTCAAATTTTTGCATATATATTAGGGGCAGGGTCACTTAATATCATTTTAAAAATACCATGAGAATTATTTTTGTAGCTTGATTTATTTTATTTTAGATTATGCTTTATTTTTTTGGTAAAAATGATGGAATTGGTCGATCTTACCCGTTTGAAATTAAGTGTATACTTGGGAGGTTGGGGGTGGTTTTTAGGGCGCTTGTTTAATTTTTTTTTTTAATATACCTAAAGTATAAAACATTTTTATAATTGTACATTTTTTCAAAGAAAGACTATTTTAACGTTTTTATCCAAGATTTGTTATCTGTTGTTTTAAATTTTAAATAGTGATAAGCTACAAGTTTCTGAAAGTTTCAATAAAGTATTGACTAATAGCACATTCTGCACTGTAATGTAAAATCAAAAGGCAAGTGGCAAACGTTCTTCAATATTTTTACCTTAAAATATTTTCTTTAGAAATTGAAATATTCCAAAGCCATCAAAGCTTCACAAACTGTTGATTATAACAGAAATTTTGCACTCAGTGCAGACAAACCTGTTCCAAATCGTAATTCCATAGGAAAATTTTTCTCAATACTTTTTTGATATAAATTAAGGAGCAACATCAGACTTTTTAAATTTTCTAAAAGACTGGAGATACTGTTTATCTTATTATCTCCTTTATTATCTTATTATCTCCGTAAGCATCTAAATATTTTATTTTCTCCTCAAATTTTTCACTAACCAACCTTTGCTTGTTTCCTAATGGATTCTTATAACCTTTAAATTTTTTCTCCACTTTTTATCTTACGCAACATTTTTTAAACATGTAATTTTTCTCAATGATCTTTTCTGATCATTGAGAAAAATTACATCTTCATGTCTACTTTTTAAAATTTTTGTTTTATCTTTCAAGATAATATCTTCACAGTTTTTTTAATTTTCATCAAATACATCCTCCTTTTTTAAAAACTGCCTTTTCGCCTATATAGCTTTGTGTTTGTTTAAATTCTTTCGATTATGTGATGATAAGTGAACTATCTTGTCTCTAAATGGCAAATCAAAAGAAAAAGAATTCTTTAAAGATATTGTAACTAAAAACATTAATATACTGATATTTTTATCATAATAATATATTACTATATTATTAAGTCAATTAGAATTTGGACTGAATTTTTAAGTAAATTTATAAGCATTTTACTATAAACACCTGATATGTTAGTCAGTATTTTCTTAACCTGATATAGAACGCATGGTTTATTTTTTTACCATGAGACAACATTTCAATACATTAAGCTGTAAATTAATAGACATGAAGCTATATTAATTGTAGAAGTATTTGAAAAATCAAAATATAACATAAACTTAGTTTTCTTAATAAGCAATTGTATTATGGGTTATATATAATTTTCAATACTTGCAACAATTGCTTGTTAACATTTTTATTTACGCACACACACACACTCACACACGAAATAAAAACTTCACAAAATTATTTTTTTAACTCCTCCCCCCAACTTCCCAAAAATATACATCACCACTTCAAATGGGTAGAACCGACCATTACCATCATCTTTACTAAAAAAAAAAAAAATCTACAATCATATAGATCAAAGTACAAAAGTAACACTCAAAGTGTTTTTGAAATAATTAGAAGTGACCCTGCCCAAACAATAAATGCAAAAATTTGATTTTTTTGTATTTTCAGACTATTGGGACCAAATATATATATATATATATATATATATATATATATATATATATATATATATATATATATATATATATATATATACATATATATATATATATATATATATATATATATATATATATATATATATATATATATATATATATATATATATATATATATATATCTATATTATATATATATATATATATATATATATATATATATATATATATATATATATATATATTTGCTGCAAGCTTCTATCTTGGAAGCTGTAAGACTATTATTCTTAACATAAACTCCATATACTTGCTTCATATGGTGTATCTTGAAAAAATTTTAAAATTATTGTTCCTTACAAACTGCAGAATTAAATTTGTCCTTGATGGGCAACACTCTCCTTCATTTCCAGTAACTTTTGGGGCACTATAAGGTTCCATTTTTGAACCTGTTTTGTTCCATATCTACATAATAGATCTTTCTTATAATCTCAATTCTATGTGGCTCATGATAGTACCATAGTAGTACTCAATTCTATGTGGCTCTATTTGCTGATTGATCAATCAAGAGAATATTAAACAGACTTTCAGAGTTTAATGCAACATGCCTTGCCATTAAAATTTTGAGAAATACATTTTAGACTTGAAAATAATCACATATTCGAATGTGACTTAAATTCTGTGTGATTCAGTAAGAATTATAATATGTATGACTAAACTTTGACACTTCTTCTTTTAAACCAATATAGGTTTTGATGCTGCTCGGATCCGCCCAAGAATAAATTAACTATTTTTAATTCAAAAATTACTCTACCTAATTTTTTTATTTTTGTGTGGAACTTGACAGCTATTTACAATATAACTAAATAATATTATTACAAAAAAAAATAATTTTTGCAACTTTAAGACCTGATGATAATATAGCGTTAAAATAATTCCTATAAATTGATATATCCTCAAAATCTTCTGCAAGTTGAAGAAATTAAAAAAAAAGCTTTGTTTTGTTTAAAATTATGTAAATAAATAATAAGTATAAACCTTCGTAAGTATAAAGAAGAAAAAATGAAGGATGTTTAATAATTCATGTATAAATTTCATATAAAATCAACTTCCTGCTTAAAACATGATTTTATGTTTGAATTTAAAAAAATTATCTAAACACAAGAATTAAATATATTGTATTTTAAAGGAAAACAAGTCTGAAAATAGCAATATTAAATCTGTCTGAAAAAGCTAAATACAAATACAAAGTATTCACTTGAAACAGCAAGATAGATAGTTAATCAAATAGGTAATAAGAACTTATAAAAAATTATTAAGCGTGTTATACAAGATCAACAATTGGTATATGAAATTATTAAAAACATTGGCACAGAAATAAAAAAAATGTCTCCATAAAAGGGACTTACGTTTTTATTGAATAACGGTTTTACTGAATCTCAGTACATGGTAATAGGATAGGAGAGTACAGATTTTTATCTGCTTTAGACTGCTATTCTAGAATCTAAAAAATAATTTAGACCTGATTGCTTGGAGTGAGTATTTCAGCTTAAAAACGATCTCATTTTTCTACAGCATGGGGCTTTTTTGTAGTTGAACCTGCCCTATTCAGCCAAACAATAACATTTCTGAACAATTACACAGTGTTTATGTTGTTATTAACAACCAATTGTTAACAACTACAAAATGTTTATAATGTTGTTGTTGACAACTAATTGTTAACAATGACAAAGTGTTTCTAATGTAAACACTTGATAAAGTCAAAATATTTAACTATTGAAATATTTAAAAAATAGTTTTAACATAACTAAAGTAGTTCAAAATAAAGTCATCATAAAGTCATCATAAAAACATCAACTGCAAAACGCAAAAATATTATGATTATACCATATTACTATATCTATTGTTATTATTTAACAATGACCTATTTTATATGTTTAAATTATATTATTCCTTTATTTTGATTGTTTAAATATTCTTATTTATGTTAAAATCGTTCTTTTCAATGAAATACATTTTATAAAAATCTATTAAAGAAACTTAAATCTATTAAAAACATCAAATTTATTAAATACATTAAATCTTTTAAATCCATTTAAAAAAATAAATTTGGTGAACAAAAACAAGTGAAAAACATGAGGAATTTTACCTCAAATGTTAAAGAATTTAACCTTAATATTTTTAAAATTTAACACGGTGAAAGAAAAGAATTGCATATATGAAATCAGAATGATAAATTCTTTACAAAAAATATTGTTTGTTCCGAAAAAGAAAAAAACTTATTTTTGTTGGCCAATCTAATTTTATGTCATATAGAAACGCTACTCATATAATATTTGGCAATACAATCTGAATGTGTTGTTAAATATTATGAGTGTAGATCAAAGATTGATGCCAAATACTATATGAGTATAAGATCAAACATTGATTGTTGACCTTATAATAGAGTAATGGTTGTTTGATGGTTGATATCACATTGGGGGAAAGGAACATGATATAGAAGCATGCAACTAGTGAAAATATTCCTTTTAAGTTTTAAATTTAAAAGAAATCATTTAAAAAAAAAAAAAACTTTGTTTTAGGCCTAGGTAAAAAGTATTAAGAAAACCAAAGCTAAAGACGAATATCAAAAAGAAAATTTATTTGGAGTAAAATAAAATATTCTCCAAATAATAAAATAAAAACCCTATAACTAGACTCATTCATCTAAGTTTGTATTCATATGGATTGCGTATACAATACTATGTTAGTAAAAAAAAATGATTTGAAAAGTTGTGAAAAAAACAATTTTTAATGCAATTTCTAAAAAAATACAAACTTACATCATAGATTAGTAAACTATGACCAGACAACTTGCAACCTGTAACCTGTTGTTTTTTTAACCTGTTTTTGTTCTTCTTTTTGAACAATTCTATTTTTTTTTTCCTATTTTTTTTAAATGTAAAACTTAAAAAAACATGTATATATAACATCTCAACAAAAAAATGTAAAATAATTTTATAAAAGTAAAAACTTACCCAATAGAATATGTTCTGACTTGTGATTTTTAATGTGTTAGCATTAACTAAATAATAATTGATTTATAAATTATAAATATAAAATACTAAGTATGTTGCCAGATATGTTAAATATTGTAAAAGAATAAAAGGGGACAAGGTTTCTAGAGGTGCCCCCCCTCCCTTAGTGATGCCCCCCTAATTGTTACCGACCAACATTCTTAAACATTACTTATGTTTGAGTTTTTCCAGTTTCTCTGAACGTAAGCAAATGGTTTAAAATGGCGTCTTTTTGTTGGAATTCTAGGCATTTTTAAAATAGAAGAATTTCACTATGAGTGTAACAGGGCCATAGGAACAAAAATTATATTGGGGGGGGGGGGCAGTACTAACACCAAATAGTTTTAAGGACCTTTTTTTTTTTCAAAGTCATTTTTTCAGTCAATTTCTTCAAAATTATTCATTTGAAAAATTATTGGGGGAGGGGGGAAGCAAATACCTCTGCTACCTACCCAGTTTCTACGGGCTTGTGTAACTAAAGTAGCGTACGCTACTTTAGTTAAGCTAAATATAAAATTTTTTATTTAGAACAATTATTTTTAAGATTTTAATAAGCTTTAGGTTGCAAATATTACATCTATAAATAATGTTACACAAAAGGTAGAAAGAGGAGGTCAAGATAACAAGTGGAAAAAGAAACAATAGGGGGTATCACGCTTAATGGACGGCCGCCTACGCTATTTATATTTAACAAATAATTATTATTGAGATTTAAACATTTAGTAACTACTAAAACTACATAAAATAAGCTTTACTATAGATATATACAACTAAGTTTAAAAATAACTAACTTAAAAAATGTTAACTTTTAAATAAAAGTTAACATTTTATCTATAGTACATGTAGCAAATTTTATATATATATATATATATATATATATATATATATATATATATATATATATATATATATATATATATATATATATATATATTATATATATATATATATATAGTATAATATATTATTCTCATACATTTTTAAATTATTGTAACTGTTATTTTTATTTGTAATAAAGCCTTTACTTTCTTCTTCAAAAGTTTTCGTTTCTTTTTTTCTTTTTTCAAAATTTAGAAGTGAATTATAGTGAAAAATTAGTGAGCAATAGTGATCAGTTGTTCATTCATTAAAAAGTTAAATTTGTGTAAATTTGTATATTATATTATTTCACTATTATAGTGAAATAATATAATATACTTTCCTCAGTAGCAAATTTTCTTTTTTTTAGAGATCTATCTTTTTTAAGTCACTACCTTTCTTGCAGCTTTGAATTACTGAAGGTTTAATAAATAGAGCTAAAGTATTTGTTATTAATTCTCTAAGATCAGTGTACATGTATGGAACCATTGGTTGATCAGTCTGATAGAGTGTCAAGTAGGTTTTAAACAAGCTGGCAACATAACTAAAAAATAATAATATACTTATTCTAGAAAATATATTCTTCAAATCGAGATTAGCAAATATTCGTCAAATTGAGATAAGCATTTCTTGTGGATTTGAAATTGGATTTTAACATTGTAAAGAACTCTTCAATTGGGTTTAATTTAGGGGAGTATGGTACTAAAAACTTGTGTGTAATATTTTTCTCTCTTAGTAATTGAAGACTGCAGCTACTTTTGAAATTTAAATTATAAGATTATAAGAATAATATTATAAGATTATAAGAATAATATTATAAAAATTTTATTTGGATTTACTGCAAATAATGGTCCTAGTTTGTTGTTGATGAAATCAATAAATGATTGTGTATTTTATGCCCTGCTTTTGTAATGGAAACATTCAACTCCTAAATTAGAAATTAGGCACATGAGGCTAACATTTTATCCTTTATTTGCAGGAACTGTCGTGTATACTTTTGTATCTTTTGAAGAAGAACATTATGAGCACACTGTATGTTTATTGAATCAAGTTTTGTCTAAAAAAAACAAATTTGAATAAGCAATTCTAGTAACTTCTGCTGCAAAAATTGATCTCTGATTTATTCTTTGCATGGTGTTTCTTTCTTAAGGAATGATTGCTAATCTTTTTTGTGTCAAATTTAACTTCTTTAATCTATGGGAAAAAAATGAGATCAAAACGTTTTTATCATGTTGTTCTAAAATTTGCATTTGAATTTCTTTTTGAATTATGGCATTGTTACAGACCATGGAATTAAATATTGTTTGTTCGATATTTGTATTTATAGAATTTTTTATTTTATACACTTCATTTCTTTTTACTGTAGATGATGTGAAGGGTTGCCACTATAATTTTAAAAGTTTTTCCCTGATTATTCCCTGAGTAAAGAACATTTTCCCCTGATTTTAGTTTTTTAAAATCTCTGAGTTTTCCCTGAGTTTTCTAGATTCAATATATATATATATATATATATATATATATATATATATATATATATATATATATATATATATATATATATATATATATATATATATATATATAAAATATTAATTATATATAATATAATATATAGTATAATATAATTTAAATAGATTCTAAACATACTAAAAGTCATAAAATAATGGAATTTTTTATTTATTTATTCTAAAATTAAACACAAAAAATAGTTTTTTATTTACAAACTTTATCAATAAGTTTTTTCTTTGCTTTTAACAGTTCTAAAACTGAACCTAACTCTTTTGATTCTTTTGGCTGTTAAGAAAATCTAATTAATTTTACAATGTTGTTCCATATTTCAATTAAGCGATCAGCAACAATTTGGTCTTTAATCCATCTTGTTGAACAGAAACTTAATGGATACTGATTTGAGCCAGTAACACTGTTACTGTCATCTCTCCTAGCCGAAGTATCATGGAGTATTTGGTATTCTCCCTTAAGAATACTTTTTAGATTCCATGATGTAGAACCTAATTTAAAAGCTCCATGTACTACATGCAAACTACAACACTTAATGTCAAGTAAAGAATTTAATACGCACTCATTATGGTATATGGAAAGTTCTTTAAAAAATTTCCAATTAGTACTAGACCCATCCATAGATACTTGGATCATATTTGAAAAATCTTTTTTTTCAGCGCATATTCTAAAAAATTTTTGAAATCTTTTAGAATATGCGCTGCAGAAGAATGGCTAAGAAATACAGAATTCAAATATTGCACATTAACCTTTTGCCACTTTGCTATCTGGAAAAATACTAGTAAATAATTCGCTCAAATTAGCAGATGTATTGTTTGACAATCCATTCATAACAGATTTGTTTCTTCATTGGAAGTAACAACAAAATCTAAAGATTTTTGACCCACTGCCAGGGGTAGTAGTTGTAGTAGGGGTAGCAGGGGTAGTGTTGGTGTAATAGTAGAATGTTTTACAACAGGTTTGAAAAAGTGACTTTTAAATTTAGCTAAAACATTAAACTGGTGCTTTTTACCTTCATTATGACTCTTAACTGCCTGAACTCGTATATTTGACAAATCAAAAGTTTTACAACAGCTGCTACATCTAGCAACTTTATTGTTGTCAGTCTTAACAAGCCATTCTTTATACTCTGGGTGATTAAGCCAATCATTTGAAAAAATTGTTTGATCCATTTTAATTATTAATAAATCTTTAAAAAAAATATATTCTTCTTACAACCAAATTACATATATTTATAGATTTAATGATGAAAGATTATAAATTTATATATAAAACATTTTTATATAACTTATTAAATCAAACTTTACTCAGTATTTTAGTATTTCCTAATAAAGCCCATAATGAAAATTTTGCTTAAAATAATTAAATAACTTAACTATAAAATATAAATTTAAATTTAATATTGAAAATAAGTAAACCATACAAAATTAACATCAAATGTAAAATCTCATAAAAAATTATGATAATATATATTACGAATTTATCATAACTTAAACTATTGTTAATAATTTAATAAAAAATTATTTTCAAAATTGGAAAAAATTATTCCCTGAATATTAAATTAAAAAAAATCGGCAAACCTGGTATATTACTATCACTATATTTATAACACAACAAACAGCATTTCGAGTTAAAATGCAAGCATATTTCCTTGATTGAATATTTTTCACAATTTCTCTCATATTTTAAGTTTTTTTCTGTAACTACTATCTGTACTTATCTTTCCATTAATATTCAAAATATAAGAGTTAAAATTAATTTTATAAATGCACTTATAACTTTGCAAACGTGCACTTTTAACTTTGCAAACATGCACTTATAGCTTTGCTAACACGCACTTATAACTTTGCAATCGTGCATTATAACTTTGCAATTGTGCACTTATAACTTTGCAATTGTGCACTTATAACTTTGCAAACGTGCACTTATAACTTTGCAATTGTGCACTTATAACTTTGCAATTGTGCACTTATAACTTTGCAAACATGCACTTATAACTTTGCTAACGTGCACTTATAGCCCTGTAAAATGGAAAAAAAAAAACATATTTTCTTTTTTTTTTTTATAAGTAATTAAGTTTATTAAAAAAAGTAACATTGTTAATGTCAACTTTTTTAAACCACCTCCCCTTGTTAGCAAATGTCAAAAAATATCAGACCTCAACCCCTTTTTTTGTTGACAGTTAATGAACAGCTTCTAAGGAATAATAAAGCTAAAATGGTGATGGTGATTACTACAAATTACCATTAAGTAGTTATCAGGCTAGAAAAAAAAAAATCTTTTTCTTTAATAAATTTAAATTGTCATCACCAGTATTGAATCAAGAAAATTTAATAGATTCAACAGCTTTTAAGCAAGCTTAAAGAACAAGCAAGATCTTACCTTATTGAAAACATTCGTATTTATAACCTATTATTATTGGTCTAAAACAATATTTTTTATTATTATTACTACTTTGCTATTATTACTACCACTCCAAGATCAGTGATTGTTATGTGATCTATATGTTTAATGTGATTAAGATATTTGATGTGATCCACCATGTCATCCACATTTAATTACTACAGCCAAGGAGTTTTTTTCTAATAGTGATAACAATCCTATCTGAACTCTTTAACTCCAAAACATGAGTCTTGACAAACAAGACCACTGCACGGCAAGTTGAGCACAGTCCTGATAGTAACAAATCTTAAATTGAGATAAGTAGTTTTAGGAAAGGTTAGCAAAACTCAACTCACCTATAAATTTTAATAGACAGAAACTAACACTGAGATTTTAACCTGACAGTTTAATTTCAGTGGAAACTAACACTGAGACTATTCAGTGGAGTGTGATGATAGAAATTCAGTGGAGCGTGATGATAAAGATAATAATCTTAAAATGAGATAATGTACCTTAACCATAAAAACTGTAAAAAATGATAAAATAAAACTTACTATAATATGGTAAACCACTATAATTTCCAATTAGTGAATTTGTATTACAACAAAACAACCTTCGATCTTTACTTGCAGTAAATGGTAAAATTAAAGATGGCAGTTGCAATACCTTTTTTTTTGTATCAGTTAATCTTATTGAAGTTTTATTGAAGTAATTATAAGACAAAATATTTCCAAATTTATCTTCAAAATAAATAGTTTCTGTTATACTATCAAAGCATATTGGTTCTACAAAAATAGCAGAAAGTCCTAAAAAAATAACAAATTCATACATTATTTTTATTTTATTACAAGCAAAAATCACCTAAAATAACATAATGGTAATAATGTTAAACAATGTTTTTTTTTCAAAAATGATGATTTATCTAAATTACAGTTAGTTAAAATAAATGTAGAAAAAAAGCAAAGAGAATGCACACACACACACACACACACACACACACACACACACACACACACACACACACACACACACACACACACACAAGCACAAACACAAACACAAACACACAAACACACACACATATACACACACACGGCAAAAAATTGAATAACTTTTATACATAGATAACTTTTATAACGGTGGTTAGGTTGGCTTTGAATGAATGCCTTCTTTAATTCTGAGGGCGGTATGTAAGTATAACAAAAATTTCTTAAATTTTAAGTGAAGCATAAAAAAGTTTATTACTTGTAAATGTTGTTGTATTTTTAGATGACAAAATTCCACAATAATTTCTTGTTCTAAATATTTATAAATAATAAGAATAAGGATTTATAATGACAGTAAATAAAAATTGTAAATATAAAGTATAAAAAAATAATCTTGGACATTTAATATGGTGCAACTAGTAATAATAATATAGTAATAAATGCTATATAGTAAAAAAAAAAAAAAAAAAAAACTTTTAAAAAGGAAGAATATATCAGTTTTTACCCTAAAAATACATTTGGAATTTATTAAAAATAGTTTACACCCTAATACATTTAGAATTTATTAAAAATAGTTTACACCCTAATACATTTAGAATTTATTAAAAATAGTTTACACCCTAATGCATTTAGAATTTATTAAAAAAAGTTTACACCCTAATACATTTAGAATTTATTAAAAATAGTTTACACCCTAATACATTTAGAATTTATTAAAAATAGTTTACACCCTAATACACAAATAAAATCATCTTAATATAAAATTTTACGGAAGAAAAATATTTAATATTATCAGAATATATATTGTTATGGCAATATTTTGCAACATTTATTACCTATCTATTGCCCTTTCACATACAAGAAATACGTTATTGAATTGAAGCAGTGAAAGCCTATCACCAATAAATTTACGATTTCCGGCTAAAAAACAGAAACAAATGCAATCATAAATAAACAACTGAGTGCTAATGCATGATTATGTTCAAGTGGTACCTTGCTACTTTAGGTAAGTATAGGTTACCATGGTGCTTGGTTATAGTATTTTACTTATTAGAATTTATGATTATTTTGACTGCCTCCTCAAGGATATATATATGATAAATAAATAGATCTATATACTATTTCTTTTTAGATTTTTCATTTGTTTGTTTTTTATTTTATATTTGATACTTATATGTTTTTTATTTTATATTTGATCTCTTTATAGATATGTTGTTTTAGCAACTACAAGGTAAAATATTTATATTTGTTTTGATAATTTGTCTTTTAATTTTGCTTGCAAAGATTTTTTAATTATTTAATAAATTATTTTATTCTATTGGGCAATTTAGAGTAGTACAAAAAGAGATAAATATTTTAATGAATTTGTCTTACTTTTAATAATATATGTTTAATGAAAGTAATGTCATTAAAATGAATGATAGGCCAGATGAAGTTATGCATTTACAAAATGATGTAAATGCTCCAAGGCGTGTTGAAAATAATCACTGTCGAAATGCAAGAGCTAGGCAAGATAAAATTAATCAACTATAAAATGTTAGAAGTGCTGCTCGACAAGCAGAAAATAATTTGAACTTAAATGAAGATGATCATGTTAGGCAAGTTAAAAATAATCAATACAGAAATAATAGAGATAAAGGTTTGTGCAACCAAATTAATTCTTGCAGAATAAAAGAAGAGCTGCTCCAAGAGCAGAAAATAATTTGAACTTGAATGTGGAAGATGCTGTTAGACGAGTTATAAATAACTCTCACAGTAATGAAAGATATAGAGCTAGGGGCGATGAAATTGATCTTCTTTAAAATATTAGAAATGCTGTTAAACCAGGAAGAATGTATTCTATAGCAAGAGGTAATGCTATTCCAGATTTTAATTATTTCGGAGAAATGAATCAAATTTGTCAGCATTGTGGTGCTAAGAAATTTCTAGATAAAACACATTTCCTTTGTTGCAATAATGGTAAAGTAGTTTTACCTCCACTTTAACCATTTACACATGCTTTACAGGATTCATTTACAGGGAGTTGTGTAGATCATAATGCTAATGGTAATTTTTCAAAACATGTTCAAAATTATAATGCCTATCTTTCTTTTGCTTCTTTTAAAGCAAATGTAGTTTAACCAATAAATCATTGGCCTCCATGTTTTAAAATATGTGACCAGATTTATCATCGTGTAGGTAATCTTAGGCCAGATCAAGATATTCCACCAATATATTCTTAGCTATATATTTATGATCCACTTGCAGCAGTAGATTTTAGAATGCAACAACGTGGTAATGATCTTTGTTTACAATACTTAATGTTTCAATTGCAAACTATAATTATGGAACAAATCCATTTGCTGTTGCATTTAAAAATATGGCTGAAGTAGAAGATGAAGAAATTTGTCAAGTGGCTATAGAAGGTCGCTCAGCTTCTGTTGTAAAAATGTCTTTACTTAAAAGGGGTGATAGACATCCCTATAATCTAACTTCAAATAATGAAGTTGCAGTTGTATTTGTTGACGAAGATAGTGCTTCCTCAACTTCCAGGGAAGTTGTTATTAACCCAAGAGGTCATTCTTTAAAAATTGTATCAAGTATGTCAGCCAACTTGGATTCTATGGTTTATACACTCTTTATCCCAAGAGGTGATGCTGTTTAGCATAATTAGTTAGTGCATAGCCCTGAGCATGCCACACTGGTTAGAAATCATGTTACATTATCTTAGTTCTACAATTTTTTTTTTTTTAAACATCTTCACTTCCAACAAGGCTGCAAGCAACCACTAATTAGTGTTGGAAGTTACTGGATGAAAAAAGATCAAGATTGTAGAGAAAGATAATGATCGACATATGACTTAAAAGATCGCAAATTATATGAATCAGGAAAGCAAGATGAAGGAAACAAATTCCAAAGAACTGATGTTCCAGGAAAAAAAACTAGAGGAAGAAGAATTTTTGGAACACTTAGGAACAGTAACAGAAAACAAAAACATATTGAATATAATATCAATGCCTAAGCTAGCTTTTTAGTCATAAGTCAGTTATAAATCCATGCATAGGTGTTTAATCCATCATGGTTTTCTGGAGTATGGCTGGGCTGCCTTGGCTTAGTTCAAAGACAAATCTTTTACGCTGGTTACTAACAATACAAGACTCTACTGAGCGACATAAACAGCACAGACTTACACATTACACCTATACACCCTTATGCACATACAGCCTGTTAACATCTTTTGCATGCTTTTTGTTCTTTCATAGATAAACTATCTTTGTTTGAACTCATCCTTATTTAGATAATATTTTCTTTTAATAGATGTGTTGTTGAAATGTAGATACAGATTTGTATGTTATCTATATGTGTTTATCATGTGTGATTGAATTTTTCATTAAAGGATTTATATGCATATACATATAAGCATAAGAGCGATTCTTATAAACTAGCGGCTTTCGACTTGTTTTTATGAAGTATGTTTTTCCTTGTTATTTTGTTATGGTCTCAAAGTTATTTAATTCGGATCGTAGAGAAAACTTAATTTTTCGGAAATTTCGATTTAGATATGGTTTCAAAGTTTCTTTTTGTTCGGACTAGAGAAAACTTTATTTTTCGGAAATTTCGATTTAGATATGGTCTCAAAGATTCTTTTAGTTCGGACCGTAGAGAAAACTTCATTTCTTAACAATCTTTTTTCCCGCTTTCTACATCGTTTTTATATCACGATTTATATCATTGTTATATTACCCACAACTAATTTTTTAACCACTCATTTGGCTTTTAATTATCTGGTTTTATTACAATATTTATTTAGTCTTATTGCTATATTTATTAATATATTACTTATCTCCTGATTTTCATATTATTACTGTTTACAGTAACTTTCATGTTATATTATCTTGCATTCATTACTCAGCTTTGTTTTAATTTTCACATGCACAATTTTTATCTTTATTATTATTCAGAGAATATTTTTATATCCTTCATTTAATGTTTACATAAATGTCGCTTACATTTTAAAGGTTTTTGTGCAACGTTCTTTTTCGCTATCATATATTATTCTATTATTGTTATGATTTTGGGTTTCGCGGGTTACTCATTTTCCTACACTTTTGATTGGTTATCATATTTCGAATGAGGTATCTGTGACAGCGTTAGAGTTTATTTAAGGGTATTGTTTTGTTTATTAAAAAATTTTTTTAATGAGGTATACTGCTTTCTGATTATCTTGGGCTTGTTTATGCTAATAATACCTATTTGGTTTTGTTTCTCAAAATAAATTGATTAATATTTTTATGTTTCTATTAGAATTTTAATTTATTTTGTTTTCATGTTTTCTTTTGGTGGTACGGTAAGTGTTTTATTTAGTTATTTTTATTTTTGTTTGTTCAGTAAATCTATACTTTTTATATCATATCATTAAAAAAAATATTGGTGCTTTACAAATTTGGGGTTGGTTGGGTTTTGGCTATTTGTAGTGATTCCTTTTTTACTGCAGTATGGAATAGGCGTAAGTCGCGGGGTAAAGCATAAGTGGCGATGACGTTTGTCTGACGGGATAAACTAGCTATAAATGCTGATCCTCATCGAAACGCCAGTAATAATAGACGCGACTCTGAGGAGATGTTTATTACTTATCACTACACTAATTATGTTTACACATTAATTAGCATTAATGTTTTTTTTCCATTATTAGTCCTTTCATTGTTGTTAGAATATTTTTAATTTGTTGAATGGTTTTTTGTTTTACAAATTGTTGACTGGTTATGTATTTCTTGTACATTTTAGTTTATATTGATATTTATAAAACAATTTTTTATTTTTTATTTATATATATATATATATATATATATATTATTATTATTATTTGTTTTTATTTTTTTAATTTTTTTTTTTTTTTTTTTTTTTTATTGTTATTATGGTTAAGTACTGTTTTGGTTGCATAGCTTGTCTTATTTATTTTTAAATATTCCTCTAATAATCTTTATTTTTGTCTTGACAACTGTCAAAATATGCTTTGTCTAATAAATAATTCTCCTTTATTCTAATGTACTTCATTTCTTCCCTCAGGCGTTCA
>NC_061170.1:2230284-2250284 GCF_022113875.1 Hydra vulgaris
ATGACTTGTGACACAGGCAGGGTTGGCAAAAAAACCCAACCCAAAAAAACCCACCTTAAAAAAACCCATTAAAACCCAAAAAAACCCAAAATATATTTGGGTTCTTTTAAAAATGACCATAATTTTCAACTGATAACTCTGATTTTAACACTTATAAATGCTTTATTATCAGCAAGTGCAACCTTTATACTGTAATTACTCTTGTAAACACTGTATTTATATACATAATGGTCTTTAGGATATACCCAAAATCGATCAATATGTTTTTGTAGCAAGTTGGTTATTTATTATTTTTTTAAAACATTTAGCAAGTTATTATAAATGTTATTGAAATATGTATTAAAACATTAAATTAGTTAAATACTTATAAAGGAAATAAAAATCATTCTATTAACTAAATTTCAAGACATTACTAGTTATTTAGTATCTTTATTCTCCTCTCGAATGTCTCTATTCTTTTATATTGGTATTTGATTTTTTATTTTTTAAAGCTTATGTTGTAAACTGCAAAAAAAAAAAAAAAATAAAAAAAAATACAAAGCCACAAGCAAAATACTATATATAAAAATTAAACTTTATTTACAGTTTAGAGATGGAAAGTTGTCAGGCAAAAAAAATGCTACAGTTTACTAGATTTGTCCTTCAGTGCATACAACTTTAAAACTTAAAAAAAATTAAGTTATGTGCAAGCAAGCTTGCAACATGTTTGCTCATTCAATGAGAGAACATGTTGAAAACTTGTATGCATTTCACAAAGACAAGATTTGTTGGTAAAAATGACACTCGTGCTCATCTATCTTTTGAATATTTAACAGGTTTTGAATATTTTGCATCAGCTACAAGTTTAAAACATGTACCACCAACAGGGGTGACTATGAACAGCGGGTTAAAAATTAACATCAGTATCAAGTTGCGAAAAGGTGAAGAAACACACACACAATAGAGCTATATAATGTGTTACTTTGATTCAGTTTGCAATTTGCATTGCAAAACTGAGCCGGTAAAACATCTTCAAGGAAAAAAAAACTTGGTGGCGAAGACACTGTAATGGTTCTTAACAAATTTACTTTAAATGTATTTAGAAACAAAGTTTAGGCAAAAATCCATTTTTTGCCAGTCCAGTTGATCAGGCCGATAACTTTTCCAAGAAGCTAGACAGTATAATGTTCTGATAAAAAAAAAAGTAGTGATTAGGCTAGCAGTTTTCTTCTATGATACAAAAATGTTTTAAAAGTGTTCATAGTCACCCTGATTGATAATAACTTATAAGGTTGCAACATCATGTTGCAAACTTGTTGATTACATGTTGTAAACTTGTGCAAAGTAGTTTTTGAACATGTTAGTAAAAAAAACTAGTTTGCAACATTTATATTGTCTTACCAACTTTGAATAACTCAATTGTCATAATTTTTACAATGATTTTTTTTTGGTCAAAGATGTTCTGAACATGTTTTTAATTTAGAGCAATTAATTAACATCATTTATAGTTGATGGAGTCCCTTTTTGCACTATAGGTAAAATGTGCTAGTAGACTAGTAGTAAAACATTTGGCTCGCAACCAGAAGGTTGGGGTTCAAATTACTTCTGCTGAAATTACTGTCTCAATTCTCCACACAGCACCTTTGTTTAAAAATTTTAGTTGTTAATGTTGTTTGTTAGTAAAAATGGTAATGTTAAGGATTGAGACAAAATATTTTTAAAAAATGAGTTGCTCCCTTGACTGAAATGGTCATTGGAGCAATACGGAGGTGAGTTTATGAAATTAAAAAAAAAAAAATTATTGTACTCATACAATTATAAAAATTTGGTATTTTGATCGATTTTTAAAAAAACCCAAAAAACCCATAAAACCCAATAAAACCCAAAAAAACCCATTTGGGTTGGGTTTTTTTTAAAAAACCCTGGGTTTTTTCCAACCCTGGACACAGGCTTTGTAAATAAATCAAAAAATCATTATCCTCCAGAGCAATCAAGAACTATAGGCAAACCGAGGTAAAAAATACAAATGTAATTTTTGAAAATGTATTTGCAGTACTACTATTTC
The DNA here is from genome assembly GCF_022113875.1 of Hydra vulgaris. NCBI lineage: Eukaryota > Metazoa > Cnidaria > Hydrozoa > Anthoathecata > Hydridae > Hydra > Hydra vulgaris. The sequence continues at coordinate 2,232,329 of NC_061170.1, forward strand.
TGGAAATAAACATACATTTGTATTTTTAACCTAGGTCTACCTATAGTTCTTCATTGTTCTGTAGTATAATGGTTTTTTGATTTATTTATACAGCCTGTGTCACATGTCATAAAAAAAAAAGTAAAAAGTTTAATTACAGCCAGAAGCGAATTGATCTAAAAGAAAAAAATTCTGGCTAGAATTCTAGTACATCCCAAATTCTTTTAGTTCATCCCAAAGTCCTTTTTTCCTAAGTTTGGGTGGTGAATAGTATACAATTTTCCTTGTTAATGTTGAAGGATATAACACTTTCGCAACTGAATCCATCTTCCCCTGATATTTTATTCAGAATTTTAGAAGAAATTAAATACTTCTTTTAATAAATAAAAAGTAGTTTAATAAGGAAACAAAACCATAAAAATCCAACAAATATAAAAAATATATTTAAAAAAATAATAATTTGTATCTATCAATAAAATCTTTCTATTCAATTTCATCATCATTTTCTTTCTATTCAATTTTCATCATCATCATCATCATCATCATCATCATCATCATCATCATCATCATCATCATCATCATCATCATCATCATCATCATCATCATCATCATCATCATCATCATCATCATCATCATCATCATCATTTTCATCATCATCATCATTTTCATCATCATCATCATCATCATCATCATCATCATCATCATCATCATCATCATCATCATCATCATCATCATCATCATCATCATCATCATCATCATCATCATTATTATCATTATTATCATCATCATCATTATACAATTGTTATGCAATTAGTTATGCAAAACTACTTACAGTTATTTTAAACATGTTTGTTCCAACAAACAATTGAGTCGCCAAATTAGACACCATACCACTCACAACAAAGTAATGTTCTTTATGTCTTAATAATTTTTCATTAAAGTAAATTACAAAAGTGACATTTTCTGAATCTGCTGTTGAGTCATCAAAATCATTTTTGATGCTAGTTACAGATGTAAAAGTATTTTGTTTTCTAAAATAAAGTTCAGCAAACAAATATTATATATGCATGTATATGTATGTATGTATGTATGTATGTATGTATGTATGTATGTATGTATGTATGTATGTATGTATGTATGTATGTATGCATGCATGTATGTATATATGAATACATATATATATATATATATATATATATATATATATATATATATATATATATATATATATATATATACATATATATATATATAGATATATATATATATATATATATTATATATATATATATATATATATATATATATATATATATATATATATATATATATATATATATATATATATATATATATTAGACTGCTTCATTTTGATGTCATAAAAAAATTAAAAGTACCATTGCTGCGCAGTGTAACCCATATTTTATTAGTAGAACTTCTTTTATTTTGAATTTCGACCACTTTTAAGGGTTGCTCAAGTGCATCAAAAGTCATATTTTAGACTATTAAACCCTCTTTTAAGCCCATTTTTGGCAAAAAAAATTTTCTTTGAAGAGTTTCTAATTCGGTAGAAGAACTAAATAAAATTTTATTTATGGGAAATATTATATATAAAACTGTCTGGAAAATTGCAAATTTATGTTATTTTTTCGCATTACGGTAACTTTTCAGATATTTTTATGTTTATTGAAACAAGCACATCATATATGAAAAAGATTATACATATATGAAATAGATTTACATATAAGAAATAGATTTACATATACAAAAAAGATTTAAGCTTGCTCACTTTTAACCAATATCGAATGGCACGTAAAAAGGTATCAAAAAAGCTCAAAATTGTAACTTTTTTAAGCAACACAGAAAAATCGAGAAGCTAAAAAATACCAACCCAAGAAACTTCTGGAATACCTTCAGATACATAAAGTCTGATACAAACCCAAAACTATTTACTATAAATAATAAAAAGGAAAAGGAATCAATCACTAAAGAATTTGCTGAAAGTTTTGAAAAACGTTTAAATACCAAAGCAATGACGCATACCGCTTCGAATTTTCAAGTTCCACCTTGTACCAAATTTGATATGTTAATAATACGAGATGAAAATATTAAAATGGCTATCTCTGGCCTAAATATAAACAAGACCAAAGATACGTTTGGAATCTCTACAGCACATTTAAAATATGCACATTGTAAAACCTTGACAGAGAGGCTAAGAAAATTCTTTAACTTTATTATTAACCACAGTCAGGCACAAAATTGATGTCTACATCACTCATTATACCTCTTGTTAAATCTTATAAAAAATCATTAACTGATCTGAATAACTACTGTGGTATTAGCATCACTCCAATCTTTACAAAACTAATAGAATATCTTATTTTAAAAATCTGTCCTCAGATAAAAGAAACTCACCCTCTTCAATTCAGTTTTACAAAAAACAGCTCAACCTTACATGCCAAATTTGTTATAATGGAAACAATAAAACATTACAAACAACAACAACTAACCTGTGTATCTCTATTCCCTAGATGCAAAAAAGCATTTGACAGCTGTAATTAGGACATAAATAAAAAATTACTGATTTATATTATTACTATATCGTCATTGTGCAATGAAAGTAGTGCTTCTGTCACTTATCTAGGATGCAAATCATATCATTTTATCTAATACAAATAGTGAGACAAGGATCAATTCTGTATCCTCACCAGTATAATGTTTATACTCAAAGCCTACTTGCAACCATACAAAATGAAAGTACCACCATGCTCGCTTCATCGAAAAAATTAGAGAATCGTAGCTTTATGGCAAAAGGAAGAATTTTTTTTGCACATTAACAAATACTTAGTGTTTTAATAAGTTTATGTAATAAATTCATTTTTGGTATCTACTACCTAAAGCTCTGACTTTTGATGGGTGAAATAGCTAATCTTATGAGATTAATGAAGCGGCAACTTTTGTTGCTGCCTTCTAAACTACTGATTTCTTAAAGCTGAACTAGCCTCTAATGCTCCATGTCTGGTAAGTATCAACTTAAAAAATATAAAATGTGTAAATTTAGTATACAAGGATTCCAGTATGAAAAAAATGATTTTAATAACTAATAAAGCATAATTTTTTCTAAACAAAGAATTTAACAATTTTTTCTTTCATCCTTTTTCATCTTTCATTTTTTCAAAATACTAAAGCAAATAAGAAGTAAAATCAGATTTGAACAGAATCAGGATTAAATCTATTAAACAACACACATAGTTTATGGACGCTTATCTTATTGTGCTAGGCTATCTTATTGTTCAAACATTATGGGTAAATATCTATCAGCCTAAATGAGAGCAAACATAGAGACACTCAATTTTTTAGATTTCAATGGATTGAAGCCTCCAAGCTTAGTTCAATTGGTCACAGAAAATGCGTGGTCCTGTTCCTTAGCCCAAAGTATAAGTGGCTGTCAATAGATGAACCCACTTACTTATGCCTCTAAATACTATAATTGCAAGCATTTCTACCTATAATTTCAGAGTGCTGAAATTATAGGTAGAATTTTCATCCTGTTGTTGTTAATGATTGCTATATAAGAACTGCAGTCGTGGCGCAGTAGTAGCGCAGTTGTGTCAGAAGCAAGATGCTTGTGTTTTGAAGACAGCTTTTAGGCCAAATGGTACTACATTTGACCTAAAAGCTGACACTAAATGTTTTTCTGCGGTGCTTGGTAATTAGACCGTTTGGACTTCCTGGAGTATTTATGCACCTAAAGTAAAAATAAATTAATAAATATAATAAATTGAATTAAAAATAAAAACTGTCAAGCTCATAAAGGACAACGATGTAGCTAGAATTGAAACTGCAAAAGCAAGTATGAAGGAAAAAACAAGACCATCAAGAAAAACAAAAAAAACAATGAATAAATATAACAAAGTATATTTTTTAAAATAATAATTTAATAAAAAGTTTTTTTTTTTTATCAGACTATTATTTAAAAAAATGCTTTAGTTTAAAGAGCAGCTGTAGTTTCATCACAAAATACTCTTAAACAATGTGATCCTTTTTGTCTTTCAATGGATTTTGGATGTTATATAAGATGCTTATAGATGTATAGTTACAAAATTTAGTCTTGATAACTTAATTAGCTGATCTTTCTCAAAGTCTAAGATACATTTAAGGTTACTCCACTTGGCAGTCAAATTTTGGTCTTTTTCAAGTTGTAATTCCTGAATTTTTTACATAATCCAGTTATTCCTAATATTTTTTAGTAGATGAACTAATCAAAAAGGAGAAAAGTTCCACATTTTGTTAACCATGGTTTCCCTTCAACTCTCTCAAATAATTTAAAAAAAAGGCTTGATTTGTTTGATTGCCATCACAAATAACTGAAATAACTTTTCCATTGCTAGACTTAATTGAATTAATAACATTTTTTTTATTTTTTTTTTTATTTTAATTCACCTCCTCAAGGCTGAGAAGGCCACTAACGACGAGGAGGCTACTTATTTGTGGCTATATTCCTCTCTCAACTTTATAAATCCAAACACGAACCTTGAAGAACAAGGCCGCTGCGCGGAGAAACAAGTTGACATAGCATACTTGATCAAACAAAAAAGAAGCATCCAAATGACAGACAGGTTTGATTAGAGTGTTTCATTTTGAACAATTTTTCGAAAATGGTTATGTTACATGCATAAAGGGGTAAATAAAAATAAATAAATAAAGGGGTGCCAAAAAAAAAGTCTAAAAAATTTTCAAAATTTTAAAATGTCATCTAGAGGTTGCCATCTCGAAAAAATAGCATTTTTTACACATTTTTCAAATTTAAACTTAAATAACTTAAAAAATAATTAATTTTATGTTGATTTACTAGGTGTATATATCAAAGGTTATTAGATGAACATTTGGTGAAATTTTCAGAAAAATTGGTCAATGTCTAAAGGTCGCCATATTAAAATATATAGCTAAAAAACTTTTTATTTTTTAAATCTTAAAAAAAAATTCAACTAGGCTGTTTTTAGGCTTCAGCTTTTTTAAGAATAATAATCAATAAAGAAGATAGTAGTAATATAAAAAATACTATAAAGTATTAATTAGTTTTGATTTCGAATAGGATGGATTTTGCTTTCTGTGTTTAACAACTTGCAAAATAAATTGATGTTGTTCTTCATTTTGCGCACACTCGTGAAAATCACCAATAAGTTTGATTCCTCTTTCGACGCAATCATTTGTTACCTCTATTTGTTGAACAAAGTTTTCTGCAATTCGAAAATCTTGGAAGAATTCATCTGTAGCCATTCCTGATTGTTTATTAGTCCTAATAAATCAAAAAGAAGCCACGACCGTGGTCCAATTAAAAAATTAATAAAGGTTGAAGAATTTAATGTTGGAAATTTTGGTTTCCCAACTAAAAATGTTTTTGGTCTTGGGGTAGGAAAAATTTTCTTTGCCATAATTGTTCTGGTAAATTCTGACAATTTTTCATTAAATAAAGATAAAATAACAAGCTCTTCTGTTAAATAGCAAAGGTGACAGTTAATCTACAAAATCACAGTAATTGCGATATCTGAATCTTCTTCTTGATACCAGTTTATTGCAACAAAAAATTTAAAGTCAACAACTGGAGCAAATACGGAAATCCTTAAGCAGAGAAATTGCATCGAATAAAAAAGACTAATAAACTTAGCCACACGGTGGATCATAATTTGCTAAATATTGGACTTAACTTTATTAGATAGAGAAATAAATTTATTAGATAGAGTTCCATTTTTAAAATATATATAGAATGTGACATAAATCTCGCATTGTGAATTGCACCTGGTTTGGGAACTTTTAATATTCTGTCCATTGATAGTTTTCCCTCAAGGTAGATAATAGTTAATTCAATTAACTCAAGATAATCTTCTCACGGAAATATTTTCTCTTTGAGGCATTGGTAAGCCCATTTCAGAACTAAACTTGCTTGATTAAATTATTTCTAATTTAATATCAGTAGGCCATTCCAAAAAATTAAAGTTTGAGTAATCAATATCAATTCTAGAAAATTTGGCTTGGAAACGTTTAAAAATAGGTTCATCTGGACTTTTGCTACCTCCTCGTAATGCGGTTTGATGTATAGCTCATTATGATGATGGCAACATAGGAGAGGTCTCTTTAACTCAATTTCAATTCAAGTTGCTGCTCTTTTTTTATTACCTGTGTTGCTTGCTGTTGTATCAAAGCATATACCAACAATGTTTTCCAAAATGTTTCAATCTTGCGCAAGTTTCACGGCCACGTCACATTGAGTTTTACCTATCGAATCTTTAATCAAAGGTACACCAATAAGTTTCGGTCTGCAAATAAAAGTTAAGTTAGTGTCCTTGAATACAAAAATAAAAAAAATACATAGGATTTATATAAATAAATAAGCACCCGTTAAGAGATCCGCTTATAAAAACTGCTACACATTCTTCATTATGAGCTATGTCTAAATGAAAAAGTTTTGAATCCCAGCGCAAAATGGCCTTTTTAGGTTTGTTTATCTCCCAGTCAGCTTTAATTGACAAAACAATATTCTCATGCGCATTTTGTCTTCGACAATGCACAGTTGATACTGACATAGAAATTTCATCAAGTTTGCAGATGACAGTGAATTAAAATAGAAGTTGTTGGTGAACTGATAAACAACATCGATCTGCCATAGATGCGGTTACTTCTGAGGGCTTCTTTGCTGATATCTCTACAGAATTTGTTAAAGGCATCTTTCTTTTCTTTAGTAGTAAGGAAGTAAAGTGATAAAATCTGTATCTTTTTGATCTTCTTCATCAGCACTTTTTTAAATCACTGATTTTTGATCTTCGCTTGAACTTCTACGAAAAACTATGCTTAGTCTATCTTATTGATGTTCTAAAAATTTTGAAACACCTAGATTGATGCTACCTGTCATGTTATACTATCTGCTACTCTTTTGATCTTCATAAAATGCCCAATCCTCTTTCCATTTTGGTCTACGTGATACTAATAACTGTTCATATACATTTACTGCTGAAATGTCGCAAAGTTGCTCAAGTTCATTACAAAATCTGACAATTTTTTCTTTTCCAGCTTTAACATCTTGACTTGGGTGATCAAATTTTTTTATTTTCACCTTTTCCACAAACAATTTGGTAAGCAATGAAAGACAAGAATTATCTGATTGAATTGGTACTCAAGCTTTTTCCCAAACTTCCTTAAACTCACCAAGAACAAGTTTAAAAATATTTCTTGCAGAAATGTCGCCTTTTGAATAAAAATGTAAATGAGAGTTGAAAACAAAAATTTTTTGTTGATAGACGACTAAAACTTGATAATTTATTGGATTATTGAGATTAAACCAAAGCTTAAGCAGTTAACTAAAAGCATTGAATACCTTTTTTCTATACTTAATATCTTCTGAACCAATAACAAACTTTCTTTGACCTTCCTGATCTTCAAGAAATTTTAAATCTTCAATCTTGTCTCTAAGGGATCTTTTTTTTATTTTGACTGATCATGTTTTTGAGATTAGAATTACCAGCCCAAAATTTTTTTTTTATTTCAATCTTAAACTCGTTTTGTTTAGCCAAATCACCACTAGTTCCTCATTTTGCATTTTTTTTCAAGTTGGAATAAGAGTTGTGCAAATTAAAAAGTTTCTTAACTAAAACTAAATCAGTTAACACATCAAATCCAGCTTTAATCCAGGATCTCTTGATTTTAGATAAAATTCACAGCAACTATCTGGACATCTTGAGAAATTTTTTTAAGAGGACAAGCAATTATATTAGATATTGATGCAGATTGAAATTGCTGGTTATATATTAAGTGTTGAAGAATATTCAAGCCCGTTGGTAGCTGTATATCTTAATTAAAAGATTTTATATTTTCAATGAACCATTTGAAAAACATCTCATTAATAATTCCAAAAACGAATCATTACTAATTCCAGTATTAAAAATAAAAATTTCTACCTGATATAACTGGTTTTGCCTCTTTTATAATAAAATGTTCCTTTTTCATTGACCTTAGTTTAGCTTCACTCATCTCATCTTCATCATATATATATACATATATATATATATATATATATATATATATATATATATATATATATATATATATATATATATATATATATATATAACCCTTGGAATTAGGGTAGGCATTCAGCAATACCAATGTAACTGCCGACCTTAAAGTGTTTGAGGTCAGCAAGTCAACCTCATTTTTCCTAATTTTGAGGGTTACTCTTACTCTTGGGTTGTCGTTTTTAAGTTTTTACCATAAAATGTCAGTTTTTTTTTAAAAAAAAAACTATTTTAAAGACGGGAAAATTTGTTTTTTCTTTTTTAAAGTTTTTCTTATTATTATTTGATAGATTGCCTGCCCCATACAAACCCTCAGTTGATGTAGCAATACTTCCTTGTAAGAGCAGACTTTAAGATGTCCATGTAGCAACAGGCTACATGGACATCTTAAACATATATATATATATATATATATATATATATATATATATATATATATATATATATATATATATATATATATATATATATATATGTTTCAATGTCATATCTTGTTGCACATGAATGTATATAACAAATATTTAAAATATGAAGCATAAATCAACGGCTGCGTACAAACTAAATTTTTCTTTGCAACCCTTGGAATTAGGGTCAGCATTCGGCAATGCCAACCTAATTGCCGACCTAAAAGCCTTGGGGTTGGCAAAAAAAAGCTGAGTTCATTTCGATATTTTATGGTGAGACCTTTGTATTAAATTTTATTTACCGACCTGATGCAGACCTCTTGCGGATTGGGGTCGGCGAATTAGTGCCGTGCTCAATTTTTTTAATTCCCAGGGTTGTCTTTTCGATTATAATTTTTTATTTTTTCGACCAGTTTTTTGCACAGACATAAACATAATACAAATTATTACATAATAGTGCTCAAAAGTTTAGCAATCAACTGAATTAAATTAAATTTTTTTTTTTTAAATCTATAAAAATAAAAAAAAGATAAAATTTCTTAGTTATTTCAAACACAAAATTTATTTTTTAGAATATTTAGAGCATATTGAGATTAAAAGAAACAAAAAAAAAAAAATTTCAGGAAGAAATTAACATTTATAAAATAAGAAAAAAGCTGTTCAGAAAAATAGAAAGCAAGCTTGATATTGAAAGCTCCACAAATCAATTCACATATTTCACTTAGCAGTTCAAATTTTTCTGGGAGCAGTGCAAAAGCAAGTAAGGCTATATATTGCTCTAGAGTTCCATCTAGATTTCATATATTGGGTAATTTTTTAAAGGTAATGAACGGAAATATACCATGTTATTGATAATATTGGTATGCATTTCCAATTGGTATAAAAACTGGTATATTATCGTGCCATTTGATGTTTTCAACTTTTATATTTACATCACTTCTTGCACAAAACCATATGCTAAATTAGGAGATTTTGTTTTTCCGTGAAGAATTTGGTCCATTGAATGACTAAATCCAATACATGATGTTGACATCCTATATACTTAGGTATAGGACAAAAAAAAAAATTTTTTTCTTTAAATTTCTGTTGGATCATTACAACAATTCTGTTTCTTACTCCAGTATCACATATTATAACTTTAAATTTAATATGATAAAAATTTATCATATTATTGATTAATACTTCAATCTTACTCACTATTGACTTTATTGTTGTGAATGAAAAATTTAACTTTTCCCACAACTTTTTTAATTCTTTGGCTACCATTTTAAATCTTCCATTTCTAGAGTTTTCATTTTGAGCAAGAAATTGAAATCTCCCAATAAATGGCCTTTTTTTTAGACATTCTAGTTAAGGTGTCAAGTGGATCAGTGACTGTTGCTAAAATTTTCCTTTTTGTTACACTCTTTTGGTATGCTGTCAAGTTTTTTTCTCCAAGTAACAGAAATTTTTTCAACTTCTGCCCTGCTCTTCCTATATGACATTTTCTAGAAAAAATAATAAATATCTCAGTGCTAATGAGTGTGCGTGAAAGTATAATTGAATTAGTGCAACTTTTAGGTAGTAAAACAAAAAAATATGTGATAGATGATTCAATGTAAACAAAATTTATAAGCCATTCATTTCATCTATGGCAACTGGCCATATTTTAAAACAATAAAAAATTGAAAATTTTTTTAAAACAAATTTAAAATAATTTTTTTCAAAGTTCCAATTTTTTAACCTTTTCTTTAAATTTAAAAGATTAAATTATCATATGACAAAAATTATAGTAAATTATTAACGTCCTTTGTATTTTGATAAAATTTTGCAGGTCTATTTTTTTAATTGTCTATTTTGCCTAACTTCTTGAAAAACTTATCTATTCTAGAGTGTACTCTTTTCTTAACTCTTTTAACTGTTTAAATGAATTTCAAATTGGTTTTCATTTAAAACATTCTACCTGCCATTCATTGATAAGTGTAACTAAAAAAAATCAGGAAAGCTCTCGACACTGTTCATTTTGCTTGTGGTATTTTATAGATATACAAAAAGCTTTTGATACCGTTGATCATAACATTTTGATTTCTTAATTAAAACACTATGGTATTAGTGGTCTTCTAAGTGACTGGTTTCGATCTTTTCTTACAGATCAGAAACAATATGTAAGTATTAATGGTTATAATTCTAATAATAAATCTGTTGTGTGTGGTGTTCCTCAAGGTTCTGTTCTTGGTCCTTTTTTGTTCTTAATTTATATTAATGACATAAACAACTCTATTCGCTTTTCGCCAATTCATCTTTTTGCTGATGACACAAACCTATTGCATATTAACAAATCATATAATTCTCTATGTAAAAACATAAATTCGGATCTAAAAGGTATTGTTCACTGGTTAAATTCTAATTTAAAGACTTAATATGTCTTAACACAAAAAAAAACTGAACTGATCTTGTTTTCATCTTCTAAAAAAAAATACAATCTAAACAAAATTTTAAAATCCAAATCCAAATTAATAATAAACAGTTATATCCTACAAAAGTTATCAAATATCTCGGTATTTTGATTGACTGCAATCTCTCGTAGAATTTTTAAAAAAACTAACTCGAGCTAATGGTGCACTTTTAATAATTCGCCATTATGTCAATGAATTCACACTAAAGAATATTTACTGTGCATTATTTTTATTGCATCTTAGTAACAGTTGCCAAATTTAGGGTCAAAATGGTAATTATCACATAAAAAAATTGATGTCCACTCAATGTCAATTCATAAGAATCATAAACTCCGAACCTTTTAAGTCAGAAACATCAGAATCTTTCAAAAAACTAAAAATTCTAACCTTTTCAGCGGTTGTAAAATTTGCTAATCTTCTTTTTGTTTTTGACTCTCTTAATAAAAATTTACCCTCTTCTATAACTTTTTTTATTTTACAGAAAGAAGAATAATACATACATACTCTACTAGAAACATATATAATCAGAAACCTAGTGTAACATCATTTAAAATTCAGAAATATGGTAAACATTCTGTTGTCTATCAGTGCATTTGTGAATGGAATAAGAGTCTTGTATGCAAAGTGAATGAGTTCAAAAAACCACAACTTCAAACACCTTATTGTCTTTTTTTAGTCTTGAACAAAATCAATTTAAAAAAATTCTGAAAACAATTTTGTTCTTATTGATATGAATTTCACTTAATTTTTAAAACATACTTATTTTTTTAATTATGATTACTACAACTATTATCATTTTATTCCTATTTGTTTATTTTTTATTATTTTCATCAAAGTATGGTTTTTTAAATCTTTACTTGTTTATGTATGTTCTATGTGTGCATACTTATTATTAATCATATTATATTTAAAATCTGGTGTCATTCATCTGGAAACTTAAGGAAGCAGGCATTGAACCAATAATCAAGTAGAGTATTGTTAAAAAATGTCAACCCTATAACCCATCCTTGAAAAGGTGTAATCTTTGCATAAATGAGAAATATTTTATTTCAACATACAATAAAGAACCTTTGTTAAATAAAAAAAAGTGAATTGTTTTCAGCATGTAGGCACAGAAAAAAGTTTTTGCTATCGCCAATTAAACAATTTCCTGTTTGTTGTGAAAACTGACATTTGATCTCGTCGCAACGCAATTTTGTATTTTTTATAACAGTTTTAATTTTAATGATTTTAAATATATAGCTGAATGATTGCTGAATGGCGTAAAACTTGAAGTCCCGTAAAAAAGTTGTATTTTTCATTTAAATATATAATATATATATGGGCATTTCCAAAAAATCACGCACGGAAACTCGTATGTTTTTACTTTTATTTTCATAAAAATAAAACTAGCGATCTCCAATTTACTCTCATTTAATTCTAATCTATATAAATATTTTGTAAACAAAAACTAGTAAGCATTAGTAATGTTAACAAAGAAAAAATAAAGTTTGAAATGGAATCACGGATGGAACAGAAAAACTTCTATTTTAGTTACTAGATAAATAAACTTTAATTCCTCGGAAAATAAAAGTTTCACCTGTATACTTTTTTTTAAAATAATATTTTAAACATTAGTAAAGATTTCCAGAAAGTTTCAGGATTGCACTATGAGTCATAGAGTCACAGCAATTGTTTAAATGCAGTTTATGAATGATCACGCATGGAAGTCACGCACGGATGTTGCAAATTTGTCAATTTCAAGTAGCTATTTTTAGGAAAATAAATTGCTTGTGAGTATTTTAAATGAAATATTATACTTCTACGACTCATATTTAGTATATTTTTGATGAGAAATAGCAGTCATTAATTATTTCTAGCTAGAGTATGGAGTTTTGAAAATTATTATATTTTCAAAATGTTGCGATACTATTACTTAAAAAAATAAAATTATAAAAATGTGTATATTTAATTTATTCAGATAAAATATGATAAAAATATTTTCGTTATAATTGTTCTTTAAGAAAATTAAAATAGAATGCATATTTCATTAAGTCCTAGCTTTTAATTGCTAAAACAAAGAAAAATAAAAAATCACGCACAGAAATGGAAATGCCCATATATATATATATATATATATATATATATATATATATATTATATATATATATATATATATATATATATATTAAGCCAATATTAAGATTTAATAAGAGTCACCTTGTAAAATGTTCTTATACTATAAATAACAAATGTAAATTTAAAAAAATTGATGGCTGTTTAGGGATTTGAATTAAAGTAATTTGTTTTAAAGGACGAGAGGCGCTACAAATTTTGTTTACAAAAAGTTCATAATTAGAATTCCGAACTCAACTAACTTTTGTTTTTACAGTACTAATTTTTTCATTTTCTTTACTATTTTTTATGTAACCTTTTAAAATATGATTCCAGACTAAAAATCAAATATATATATATATATATATATATATATATATATATATATATATATATATATATATATATATATATATATATATATATATATATGAAGGAAAATGCCTAAAATAATAAAAAACCTAAGAACTGGTATTGAAAGCAAAAGGTATGCTAGTTTGCCATCAGAGCTTCCAATCTATCAATTGGCAATCTTCCAGCCTACAGACAGGTGATTCAATATTCATATCTCATTAGTAAAAACATGTATGAAGTGCCAAGTATTTGTTTTGCAAAGATAATTTCAAAAGTGACAAATGAGTTGATCAGTCTGTGGAGTAAAGTAAATCCAAGGCTCACTCTGATCCATGAGAAGTCAGTGGCCGAAAAATTTCTAGACTTCTGCTATCTGCTGAAGTAGGTACGCGGAAATCCGTGTTTTAGGGAACCCAATTTTGTGCTAAAATTTTGTGCCAGTTTTTTTGAACTTTTTTTTAGGTAACGTCAGGCTAACGTTTTTTTGTGGCGTTTCTGTTTAGAAACATTACTAAACTTAGATTATTTTTGAAAAAAAGAATAGTTAATAGCCTGGATGACAAAGTTTTGTGTGACTGTTGAGGAGGCAAATTTTGACCATTATAGTGGAATCCTGGTATTAAAAAATATTTTACTAAAAATTGCAGATTCTAAATCAAATTAAAATGACCTTGAACCAAATATTTAACATCCAATAAAAAATGTTTTGTTTGATTGATGAACACTTTTCAATATGACTTTTGCTTGTCTTATTGCAGTAGGAGACATCATAACTCATCAATGAAAGAGGTATTTCTCACTTTCTATTAACCAGACTCTCAAGGAGGAAGTAGCATGTGCAAGGCTTCACAATATAAATAGTGAAGAGTTAATGGGAATGTTTAGTGAGGCTGAAGAAAGATCCCTTAATGTAACAATTTGTTATGTTTCATACAAATTAAAATACCTAGACAGTTTAGATCAATTATCTAGAGAAAATATAGTTACTATTTAAAAACTTTGGCATAAAATATTCGCCGAATGGTCACACACGAGCAGTGAACGCCTGAGGGAAGAAATGAAATACATTAGAATAAAGGAGAATTATTTATTAGACAAAGCATATTTTGACAGTTGTCGAGACAAAAATAAAGATTAATAGAGGAATATTTAAAAATAAATAAGACTAATAAATAAGGAATATTTAAAAATAAATAATATAGTTATGTGGTCTATTCAGAAACCCATAAAAATATAGTTATGTGGTCTATTCAGAAACCCATAAAAATATAGTTATGTGGTCTATTCAGAAACCCATAAAAAGAGGATGATAAATCAAATGAAGCATAATGATATATGAGCAGATATTTCAAAAAAACATGTATGCAAATGCCAAAAAATGGATGAAAAAGACAAAGGAAAGTTAAAATGACAGTTGCTTGAACTCTCTTACAATGAAATAAAGTGTTTAAATACATCGTCTATCAAACAACTTCATGACTAAGATGATGTAATGCCATGACTAAGATGATGTAATGTCAGATAGAATTGTTGGGCAAAAACTTTGCCATGAATGGTACTAAGTGAGTATTCAAAGTATGTCATGTATGATGGTAGAGAAGAAAAACTTGATAAAACAAAATAAGACAAAGTTTACACGATTTCTTATTGGAATAAAGGTAATACTGATACTGAAGCTGTTGACTACAGCATGAAAAAATTTCAGCTTCCGCTGATGTTGGACCAGGAGAGTTGATTTTTTTTTTTAAGTGTAATATGTAACAAATTATGATATTACTTGTAATAAAGCTTTAAAAATAGATACTGCAAATGATGAAACTTACAAAACAGATACGGCATATGATGAAACTTGTATAAAGGTATTGCAAGTAATAAAACTTGAAGAAATAGTCATATCAAGTCAGGTATGCCTGGTATTAAACCATATGTTTTTGTTTTACTTTTTTTTATAAATGTTTTTAGAGAAGAATAAAAGTATTTGACTTGGAATGACCTTTGCACAAGTGTTGTGACTTCCAAAATATTTTGATAGGAGGCTCTGGCTTATTTTCACGTGGTGTCTATTGTTACAAATGATTACTATAGTGTTCCATTTATGAAATTGATTAATTTAGTTATTTACTAAAAGCCAAGACAACTATTTAAACTTAGGATATCTAAAATGTTTTAATACAGAACAATATAAAATTGATTGTTACATTTTTTTTTTTGGATATAACACTGATATTTTTGGTAATGAAATAAAATATATTAATGAAATATCAAAAAATGAAATATACTAATTTGTTTTGTTTGTTAAAGATACAATTATTGTTAAGAATTCAACATCTTTTTATTGTAGGTTGTGGG
Source organism: Hydra vulgaris (assembly GCF_022113875.1). Lineage (NCBI taxonomy): Eukaryota > Metazoa > Cnidaria > Hydrozoa > Anthoathecata > Hydridae > Hydra > Hydra vulgaris. The sequence continues at coordinate 2,248,013 of NC_061170.1, forward strand.
TAACCATTACCACCCTATTCAACAAACTTCTCAACTTAACCAAAATTTACAAATAGCAGCAAAAAGACTTTTTTTTCAAAAATAGGCTCGGTTGTGGTCTTTATCTTTAGCTTGTAGGTTATACTTGGTGCCAAAGCCTAATTCAGGTTTTAAATTGTTAACTCATTTTAAAATAATTATAATTGTTATTATAGAGATTTATTTATTTTACTTTTTTATTTTTTTAGGTTGGGGGGGGGGGGCACACGCACCTCCCACAAGTCAATAAACACACCACCAATAAATGAAATTCTTGTAACAAAAAAAATTTTTATGTTTTTTATACTGTGTACTAGTTTCACTTATTTTATTAAATATAGAAATATTTATTTATTTATAATTAGAGAATTAAATATTTTTAAAATTAGGGTGTGTTAAACCATCACCACCATATCCACCACCAACTTTAATAAACATCAATCATTGATGGTCTGGAACAAAATTATAGCATTTTTTTGTATACAAAAAAACAACAGTATGTTGAAAAAAAACACTTTTTATTGAAAGAAATATGCTTATTTTTAGGGTAAAGGTGGTGATTCGGAACCCCCTCTAGCCCCAAGGAAACGCCCAATAGGTGGACAATGTTATAAATTTGTAGCCCACAGTTACACCTATCTTTTGATACTAAGTTATAGGTATTTAGATAAGAATTGACAAATTTATAACAATTTAAGTGAAGAAAAAATAAATTTTGACCACAGTTTCTTCAATAAATCCATATATCAAAAATTTGCGACTAAAAACGTTATAACTTTTGGTAGAATAGTCCGATTTTAATAATTTTTTCACCTTTAAAATACTGTATTGAAGCACTTTCCAATGATATATAACAATCTAACCTTTGATCAATTTAAAATTTTTAATCCACATACCTAGCTGAAGGAAAGCGCAAAAATGCAAACAAAAACAAGAATGTCTTGATAACAACTTTGAGCATTTGTTTGATTTTTCTTGTTGTGGTTGTGGACTTCCAGTTGTAGCTTGCAATAACAGGTAAGAAAAATGTTAGAAAATTATTTTTATATTCAATATTTATTTTTAGCTATATACTTGTGCATAACTGAATACAAGTAAATATAACTTGATATGATATTTAAGCCTCAAAAATAGTTTTTGGATAATTTTACATCACTTTATGTTTTTAATATTATGTTTTTGTTTTCAGTTTTTCTGCTTTTTATAAAAGTAGCATTAAAATTATTGTACTAAATTTAAAATATTTTTATAAGTTTTGAAATATTTTTATGTGTTCTGTGAATTGTAAGAATCTTTTGGATTGCAAAACAACACACCTTGCTTGTTTATGTGAAAGCAGAAAAAAGGTAAACAATTTAAATTTTAAAATATTAGAATATATTTAATTCAGTTAATCTGTAGTAAGTAGGATGGCTTTGAATCTAACAGTAACAATAAAATACATGTTTGAGTAAAATTCTTTATTATATAGACATAGCAAAACCCTTTTAAACAAAGTAACAACTTCCAAAGATTTTTTAATAAATACGCATATTTACAAGATAACAAATATAAAAAAACTTTACAATTCATCCTAGTAATATAAACAAAAGATAAATTAATTAAATCTTTTTTTTTGTCAGATATCAGAAAGTAAATAAGGAAAAGCGAAGATAAAAATGAAAAATAATGAACAAAACTATTTCTTTAACTGATAATTTGATTTAATTTGTTAATAATTTATATATATTTTTTTAACTTGCATTTTTGCAAAAAAAATTTGTTATATTTCGAGTATATTAACTTTAATGGATAACTTTTAAAATTTTTTTAAAGATTTAAAGACGAAAGAAAATTAAATTAAAACTTTAACAAAAAAAAAATCATTAGCAGTGAATTCTTACCTTATTTAAAAGAGTATTATTAATTAAAAAAAATCAGAAAATTTTATTTAAAAGGTTTTAATTCAAAAGTTTGTCTTTTTCTAATCTCAACAAAATCTTATCAAGTGTATTTAATGATTCTTAAATAAAGTTTATTAAAGAGGCAATTGTTATTTAAGTCGTCGTTGTTCAAGTCGTTGATCATAAAATTTGATTAATTAAAATAAGACTAATTATAAAAAAATCTTATATGTTATTTTATTTATTAACTATATAATTTTATATATATTAAATAATATAAATAAATATCTATACAACTTTAATCTATACTTTAAATTAAAACGTTTACAGTAACTGTTACTTTATTTAAAAGCATTTTGAAATAAATAATT
>NC_061170.1:2255284-2260284 GCF_022113875.1 Hydra vulgaris
TGGCTAAAACCGGAGGAAAATTTTGGTATATATGCAGACTTAATGAGTGGATCCCTAATTAAAGATATTGCAAAGTCTGATGATGAAATTTTATATCTTATGCTATATCAAGATTCTTTTGAAATTGTCAACCAAATTGGATCAGGAAGGAAAAAAAATAAAATTCTTGCAGTTTACTTAACATTAGCAAATATTCCATCCCATAAGAGATATGCATCGGAGCAGTTACAGCTGGTTCTAATGTGTAAAGATACAGATTTAAAGTACTTTGGCCTCAGCAAAGTGTTTGCACCAATTTTTTCTGAATTGGCAGAAATATCTGGTTGATCTGTTTCTGTTTCTGAAAGTTTATCAATAAAAACAAAAATTCTATGCATACTAGGAGATAATTTAGGATCACATTCTATAGGAGGTTTTTGTGAAAATTTTAGCACAGTTTTGCACTTTTGTCGATACTGTTTAGCAACACGTGCAGAGTTTGATTTTAACCCTCAATTCTCCGGACCTGATCGGACAAAATCAAGCCACAATAATAGCCTGCTTCAATTAGCTCAGAATAATGGTAACAATTTTGAAGGAATAAAATTTCAGTCACCATTTAATGATTTATGCGGATTTCATGTGTCTACAGGTTTGCCACCATGCTTAGCTCATGATATTTTTGAAGGCGTTGCTTCGCGAGATATGTATCTATTTGTTAAATATTTTGTTAGTAAACGATGGTTTTCATTTAACAATATCAATAGAAGAATTAACATGCAGAAGTATTTTGAAGGAGATGCCTTGGATAAACCTTGTGAGGTGAATAAAATTTCTTGTACTGAAAAGTTAAGTGGTCATGCAGTTCAAAACTGGGTGTTTTTGCGTTTGTTTCCCCTTTTTATAGGAATTTACATTACAGATTTTGAAGATCCTGTGTGGTTATTGTATTTAAAACTGAAAGAAATTGTGGAGATCATATGTTCACCCAAAATTGACATTCAACATATTGCTTATCTGCAGGTTTCAATAAATGGTTATTTGTCTACTCGTAAAGAATTATTTCCTTCCAAGAAACTATTACCAAAACATCATTATTTGTCCCACTATCCACAGCTAATTTTGCGTTACGGGCCTCTAATGCGGGTTTTCACTTTGAGGTTTGAACAAAAGCATTCTTACTTTAAAAAGTGTGCCAGAAATTTTAACAATTACAAGCATGTATGTAAAACCTTAACTGAGACACATCAATTGTTGCAATCATACAATAATTCAAGCATACCGAGTTCAAAAAATTATGCGGTCAATTCATTTTCATTCAATATCACAAATTTTAGTTCTACAATTTTTGAGGCAATTATATCTACATGCGGACAACTGCCGGATACATTTTCTACCCATATTGTCTATCAAGGTACCCATTACAAAAAAGATTTGTTCTTGATTATTGACTTTACGAAGGATCATGAACTTCCTATTTTTGCAAGAATTTTGTTTATTTTTTTTGATACACATGGAATTGAATATGTTCTTGTTAATGAGCAGAACACACAATTGGTGCATGAGCTTGGTATGTATGAGGTCTATGGAGAACATAATGAGATTCGATGTATAATGATTGCTTCTTTAATAGATTACCTTCCGCTACCATCTTACAAGCACTGCAATCGTTCTTTTATTTCCTTAAAGCACTCTGTGTCATGCTCATTAAATAGCAATAGTTTTACATAAATAATTTTAAAAAGTTGTATATTTTATTTGACAGTATCGTAATAAAAGATTTTATTTGTAAACTATTTTATTTGTAGTATTTGGCTAATGTCTGCAGTTTTTATCTTAATATATATATATATATATATATATATATATATATATATATATATATATTAATATTGACCTACAATATAACATGACTCTGTATATGACTGTATATAACTTATAATGATATATGGGATATTTTTGTAATATGCGCATGATATATATGATCCATTTTTTTTAGATAATGGAGGTTATTAAAAGTAATATTTTAAGAACATTGCCAAATATATCTCAAAATCCTGTAGATTTTATTGTTGCCACACAATGCAGCATGCAAATGATGCCCACAGTTGAACTGAAAAATAACTCAACTAAATTGAGTAAGTTATTAAAAAAAGTTGTTAATAAACCATTATAAGTGAAAAAATATTTTACTAGTGTTCTATAAATATTTAATTGCTCTGTTTTAAATATAGTTTCAATTCTGTCTAGTAATGAAGGTTAAGCATGTAAGTGCGGCTGATTGGTATTTGGCATTTGTTTTACCTTGGGAAAAAATGTCTAAAGAGGTACGAGATATATTAGCAGCTGGAGAAAGACCTTCAACAGCAAATCGGTGTACAATCACAAGGATTATTATGAATGATATCCTTGCTGTTTGCTCAAAGCCGTTGAAAAAACATTTAGATGTAATTGCATCTTCTATGGTTGCCAAATATCCTCAATCATTTAAAGATGAATATGGTACTACAGTAATTGGTAGCGGTCATGACAGTTTAACGTTACAACTAGTAAACCGTTATGACTATCTTCAGCGGCCAAACCGTGCGCCACCGTTACTAAATGTTTTCAATTTGGAAACCTAAAATGAACAATTGCCAGTTGATGTCATAAAAAGAAAAACTGATAGTTATGGTTGCTTGAACCGAGCACCAGTTCTCAGTGTTTCAATCAGCCCTGATGAACTTGATTATTATCTCCAACGAACTGAAATAAATGAAAAGATGCTATTGAATGATTTGTTGATAAAATTCCCCAATTTATTTACAGTAAATTAAATTATTTTTATTTAAAAATATTATAATCTATATTACTAACCAGTATATATTAATCAATATAATGATAACTAGATATTTCATTTTTGTATTCTATATTTTATTTAATTATATTTTATAATTAACTAACCAGTATATATTAATCAATATAATGATAACTAGATATTTCATTTTTGTATTCTATATTTTATTTAATTATATTTTTGTAGAAGTTTATTTTATTTAGTTTTAGTATATCTATGTATTTAAATTAATTTTTTATATTTAGGTTGAAGGTTTGCTACATCATTTTGATGTTTTGATGGGTGTTGAAGTTCACTAGCATTGAGTTAATGCTGGTGATCTTCTGACGAAAGCTCTAGATGATGAAAAGTTATATTTATTTTTGCCTAGTTGCGGAATAACAGACCTTGGAGTGAAGAAGGTGATATTAGATTTAGATAAAGCAAAGCACGAAACTTTGTCAGATTTACCTGTGGCTCCTGGTCTTGTAATGGCTTTGATTACTTTATTTAATGAAAAATTTGACACACTTTTTATGTTTGTGAATGTAAGTTAAAAATAATAAATAATTTAATAAACATTCAATAAAAATTTTCAAGCAATTAATCGTTTCACTCATTTTATAATAACATGCAATGTAGTTACTTCAAAGTATTTGATAGTAAGAAAAAAATGTTTAGGAGACAGTGGATCAAACAGAATTGGCGCCAGGACCAACCTTGCCACATCTACGTGTTTATGGTATGTTGAATTATAAGTTTTAATATGTTTTAAGTTTTTGAAAAAAAGGATGAACTTTATCATTTTCCTTTAAATATACTTAAGTGGATTTTTCAGTGTACAAGTCAACTTACATTCTGTTTTTAGGAAATTCGCTATTTACAGCAAATCGATTCATGCTGGTAATAGATTGCATTGTTGTGGTTGATGGAATGACCAATTTTATCAATTCATTTTGTTGTTTATTTGCTAGTTTTTATATTTTCAATATACCATATCCAAAAGAAGCTTCTTCATTATTAGAATTTTGTCAGCGGTATAAATTTATTTAATTTGTCTAAGGTTTATTATGTACTTGATTTTGGTTGTATGTTTTATTTATAAATGTTTTTAAACGTTAATTGCTTATACATATATTACTGACCATTCTAGTGCATTTTTTGGCATCAATCAGGAAAAGGGTAGCAAATCAAGGCGAACAAAGAAAACTTCATCAATAAGCAAAATTGTGCTGTCGATACTGCAGAAGTTTGCGAAATTTAATGTTTGAATTTACCATGTTAAAATCCTTCATCTAACTTTGAAACAACAATTTATTATGTAGTTATTTATATTTGTTTGTAAATTTTCAAAGGTTTTACAATAATATCTTGTTTTATTTTTTAATTACTTCTACTTTCCGAATATAACTATTTATATAAAGTCATATTGATATATCAGAAATTTAAAATTTGCATTTTGCTTTAACTTATTTATATTCATTTAATTTATATAAGTACCTATTTCTATTTATAAACATGTAAATAAATTAAAACTGAAAAGATTTTTAAAAATATGACGTGTTTTTGTTGCCATTAGCATATAAATAAGCATATATGTTGATAGATATTTATGATTGAAAATACACTTGATAAAACAATTTTAATAAATCACGGTAATAATCATGATACGAAAAAAAAGTTAAACAGGCGATTTTTTTTTTTGAAGATAGTTAAAATATATTTTGTGCCAATTTTTATTGTACAATATATATTATTCGATTAATGAACAAGGCATTTCTTTAAATTAATCACGGTACTATGCCGTAATTCACGCTATTTTATCATAGAATAATCACGGTATTCTACCGTAAAATTACGGCGTTTTACCGTGATTTAATTACGGTGTTACACTGTAAAATAATCACGGTACTATACTGGCATTTATGGGTAACGGTATAGTACCGTGATTTTCACGGTAAAGTTTTACATATATATATATATATATATATATATATATATATATATATATAATATATATATATATATTATATATATATATATATATATATATATATATATATATTATATATATATATATGTATCTATATCTATCTATCTATCTATATATCTATCTATCTATCTATCTATATATATATATATATATATATATATATATATATATATATATATATATATATATATATATATATATATATATATATAT
>NC_061170.1:2262784-2267784 GCF_022113875.1 Hydra vulgaris
TAATAACGTGTTGAAAAGGTGATCTAAAGCACTTTAAAAAAAAAAAATTGAAACAATAATAAAATCTGTATTATTATCTTTACTTTAACCATAGTTGTAGTTTTAAAAAGTTTGATACGAAGCATAGAAAAAACTTTGAGACTTTTTTTCGTGGCGGTCGTAACGTATTGTTTTCATAAATATATTTTTCTTATAGACCTAGTTAAAGTGCATTTTTGTAAAAAAATATCTCTTTATAATAATACTGGACTTAATAGTAGTAGTAGTTGTGCGCTTTCAAGCCTGTTTGACACGATACTCTTGGCAACCATTGCATCCGAGGTAGTGACGAGAAAGAGTCTTACCTTTGCTTTATAAGAAAACGCGAGCAAACGTGAAACTCATATTGTACGTACATAAACTTCATGTTATGTAATGTTAAAACATGCTTAAACATATATCAAGTTCAACAGTTTGATTTTCACTTAAGAACTGCATTTCGTCAACCTTTGTTTAATTTCTAATCTTTTGTGTTTTTATCCGTTAAAAAACAATTTTTATATAATTTGAAATCTTCAAGACACTACGTGACAGCGTAGTAGAGTGGTTAGTGCGCTGGGCTTCTGACCAAGTCAGCCGTGGTTCAAGTCCTACCATCAGCAACCTTCTTTTTTTATTTTTTTTGCGCAGTTGTCATTATTGAGATATATATATATATATATATATATATTATATATATATATATGTATATATATATATAGATATATATATATATATATAATATATATATATATATATATATATATATATATTATATATATATATATATATATGTATATATATATATATATATATATATATATATATATATATATATATATATATATATATATATATATATATATATATATATACATATATATATATATATATACATATATATACAGACATATATATACATATATATATTAGTAGAAATTGCTTATCAATTTCAATTTTACATGAAAATATTGCCGACCTTGTTTCTATGTTTTATGGTAAGATCTTTGATCAAACTTTGTTTGCAGACCTCTAAAAGATTGAGGTCGGCAAAGTATTGCCAACCTCATTTTTCTTAATTCTGTTGTATATACATATATCTGTAGAACCCCAACTGTTAACCAAAAAAATGTAGCATACTGAGTATATTTTGCAAATTTCAGGCATAAAAAGGTTTACATTCAGAAAGTTACTTTAGTATTACTAAAATTGATTGTTGTAAAAGCACATTTAAAGCACGTTTTTCTAAAGTAAAAGCTTGTTTAATAAGATTTTTCTTTTTTTTTTAGTAAAAGCTTAATATAAGTGCTATTAAAGTATAGCTCAAAAACTCCATTCAGTACTAAAGTTTTAAAGAAGAAGTCACTTTAACATAGATTTTAAAGGTCAAGTAAAAGCTCTGTAAACAGCATTTTTTTTAGTAAAATAATCCAAATCAAGCATATAAACACTCTCCAAATGATCTAAGTCTTTAAATAATGACTTTGTTTAATAAAAACTGCCTTGATTAACATTTGTTTTCACCAATATTAAATAATGCTTTATAAACCTCTAGAAAATTATTACAGGGTTATTCATTTTTATATGCACCTTTATTCATTTTTATATGCGCCTTTATTCATTCTTATATGCGCATTTATTCATTTTTATATGCACCTTTATTCATTTTTATATGCGCATTTATTCATTTTTATATGCACCTTTATTCATTCTTATATGCGCATTTATTCATTCTTATATGCACATTTATTTATTTTTATATGTGGTTTACAAAAGCAATTGTAAAAAAGCAATTTGAACCAAAAACAATCATTTAATAAAATCATTGAAAAAACATATTTTAAACATAGTTTATTATTTCAAAGCAAATTTTTCTTATTTCCTGGTAAACGAGTTTAAAAATACTTATAATACGAAGACTTTTTACGTTCGATGATGGTTTATTTAACTTAGTATTAGTTCTTAGTTTAATTTTATTACATTGTATTAAATTGTATTAATGTATTAAATTTTTTGATTGATTAAGTTATTTTTTAGCTAATTATTTATTTTTCTAGAAATTATTAATATCAATTTTTTACCCTATGGATGGAATAGAAAATAATCGTAAAACAAGAAAAAATGTTACAAAAGAGCACATTGAAATGCTTAAGCATTTAGTTGAAAGAAATCAATCTAAAACAAGCATTTCCACTTCTCTTAATTTATCGAAGCGCACAGTTCAAAATCTTGTCGTTAAGTTAAACAGAGGAGAATTCGACGACATGACTGCATTCAAGTCGTCTTCTGATAAAAAACGAGGTGAAAGACCTATAAATGCTCAAATAAAAAATATTATCGAATTATGCGTACAAGAAAACAACCTTTGCACGCAAGAAGCAATAAAAGAAAATCTTTCTGCAGCAGGCTTCAACATGTCTCAGCCTACTATTTCAAGAAAACTATCAAGAAAACATGTTATGCATGTGCCAGAAGAACGAAATTCAACACGAATTATTAATGCACGATATGCATTTGCAAGCAAAATTAACAGAATTTCAGATGAAAAACTTATTTATTTGGATGAAACTGGATTTAATGTGCACACTAACAGCACATATGGTTATTCGCTAAGAGGTGCGCCAGCAATTTTACAGTCGCCTGCAAATCGTGGCAAGAATGTTAGTTTAATTTGTGCTGTTTCAACAATGGGAGTGCTTGCTTATGAAACAAAACTGGAGGCTGGAATGCAGATTCATTTTGTACTTTCATAACTACAATGATGGCACCAGCGATTAGGAATGCAAATGTGGAAGCGCCGGTGCTTGTTATGGACAATTGTAAAATTGTAAATTCCACTGGAGTCTTTCTGTTAGGCAAACACTAGCCTCTCATAGTATAGCTATTAAGCTTACACGCCACAGCTTAACCCAATAGAAGAATTTTTTTCTTCTTTAAAACATACTTACAAACAGGGAGAAAGGCCTCGAAATACGGATGAGGTAATCAGGAAACTTAAAAATATTATGGATACTACAGAATTTAATATAGTTCCATTTTACAACCATATGCGTAGTTATATAAATCAAGCACTGGCTCGGCAAGCATTTTTTAAATAAATAACAATGAAAACAACCTAATTTATATTTTAAATATGTCTATATAAAAATTTAAAAGCGTATTTATCGTTTATATTAAATTATATTAGAGATTTTATGGGTGGTTGACGCATATACAAACATAGGGATGTATAATTTGATATTAATAATAATTATAAATAAGTAAATTTAAATTGAGATAAATGAATAATTAGATAAATAATAACTTAATCAATCAGGAAATTTAATAATAAACGTACAAAGAACTAATACAAAATTAAATAAACCATTGTCGAATTTAAAAAGTCTTTGTTTTAAGTATTTTTAACCTCGTTTACCTGGAAATAAGAAAAGTTTGTTTTGAAAAAATAAACTATATTTTCAAAACAAATTGCTTAAATGATTTTTTTTTGTTCAAATTGCTTTTTTACAATTGCTTTTGTAAAACGCATATAAGAATGAATAAATGCGCATATAAAAATGAATAAAGGCGCATATAAAAATGAATAAATGCGCATATAAGAATGAATAAAGGCGCATATAAAAATGAATAAATGCGCATATAAGAATGAATAAAGGCGCATATAAAAATTAATAGACGCGCATATAAGAATGAATAACCCTGTAATACAAAAATGACTTAAAATAAAAGCTCGCCATTTTAAATCATCCATATTAAAAGTTGCTATAAAACATCCAGGGGTATCATAAGACAAGGTAGATCTTGGGGACAAAAACATTTGCAGGCCTACCTTTACTGTTAGAAAACCATACAATGAATTGCCTTTTAAGGTTTTATTTTGCATTCTTATTTTGGGGACTTAGAATAAACCTGGACCTCATAACAGTTAACCCCTTGACCCCATTTCTATGAAAATGCTATCAACATAACAGCATTAATGGTAGGGTCACTCAAAAAATATAGCCACCACCTAATCTAAGATAATGTAGTACTAAAGAGTTGTTTTTCATGTGATCTTTAAACTTTGGATTTAATTTAGGTAGCAATACCAAAAACAGTCGAAGAGCCCCTAAATTATATATATGTATGTATATATATATATATATATATATATATATATATATATATATATATATATATATATATATAATCATATATATATATATATATATATATATATATATATATATATATATATTTACATATATATATAAATATATACATATTATATATGTATCTATATATACATATAGATACATATTTACATAATATGGTCTAAAATTGCTACTATATATATATATATATCTATATATGTGTGTGTATATATATATATATATCTATATATGTGTGTGTATATATATATATATATATATATATATATATATATATATATATATATATATATATATATATATATATATATTAGTGGGTCAGAAGCCAAGGGGTACAAGTGACATTTTCATAGTTTTGAGATACAGCTGTTTAAAGTTAAAGTATTTTTGTTAAATATACTCAGCTGTTGTTATGTTTTTCCAGTAGAAAGCAGCACAGGGCAGAGATTCACTTGTATCCCTTGGCCACCAAAAATTTTGTTTGCTTCTTCTATCAAATTCTATACTTAACTTAATTTTGGTAAAATTGTCACTTGCACCCCTTGGCTTCTGACCCACTCATATATATATATATATATATATATATATATATATATATATATATATATATATATATATATATATATATATATATATATATATATATATATATATATATATATATATATATATATATATATATATATATATATATATATATATATATATATATATTTATATATTTATATATATATATATATATATATATATATATATATATATATATATATATATATATATATATATATTATATATATACAGTCATGTGCATGAAAATAGCAGTAGGAGAAA
>NC_061170.1:2272784-2337820 GCF_022113875.1 Hydra vulgaris
TGATTATGATGACGATGACTGATGAATATTATTATAACAAATTTTTTTTTCATTAACTATAAAATACTTTTGTTAATTAAAAAATTTTTTAATGTAGCTAAAAGTATTATCTTAACAATTAATTTAAAAATACTAAAAAAAAGATAAAAAAAAAAAACTTAGACTATATGAAGTAAATTTTTTTATAAAAAAATCTTTTTTTTTATTCATCAACTATTACTTAAAATATTATTAAAAAGTATGAAACTTTTTATTGAATTATTTTGGCTATTCAGAAGTAACAAAACCCTAACTAAAGACATGTCAGAATATCCTTATTAAAAATTAATAACTGCCTCTTAACTCTCAATTCTTAACTCACTTTGGTAAAAACATAAAACCTACTTCTGCTGAATAGAAAATACTAAAATCAATGACATTTGTTATCATTTTAAGATACGATTAATTTTTAATTTAAACTCTGGAGTAGCCTGATTTTTATTTCTAATAAATTATTTTAAAACATGTCATGTTAAATCCATTGAGAAAATCATGAGAGAGATGAAATTTTATTTCTACATGTATATCTTGAGTTAACTCTTAAATACAATAACGCAGAGCCTATTAATAGAATAAAATAAATTAATACAAATTGTGAAAGAACAACCAAGATTATTTACACTGGTTAAAGTTAAAGTTACTGCAAATGAAGAAACAGATCTTAAAAACTATTAAGAATTAGAGATGATCCAGTAATATGAGAAACTTAAAATCTTAAAATAAGTATAATCCAAAAATAAGAACAACTCCTTCTATTCATTTATTCCTTGAATTAAAGATTCAAAGTTTTTACTTATGATTGGATTTCAAAAAAAACTATAAATAGATAAAATAAAAAAAGATCATACATACCAAAAATATATAAGCTAAATCTTGAAAGAAATTATCAGAACTATGACCAGTTGCTGAAATAGAAATTCCAACAGTAGTATAATCATAATTTATTTGTTTACTATCTGGTGTCAACATTAGGACTGAGGTCAATAAACTTGAATTTAGATCCATGTTTGTAAACTGCACATAAAATAATTCTTTTGAGCTTACAACAAAGTATAGAGTTAGTAAATTAAAGGATCCACGATGGCCACATTCATATTCTGATTGGTTAAGTCTTATAGGATCTCCTTTAAAAAAAAAACTTTTTTTATAACTTGTATGTCAAATTACAATGTTTATTAATATGTATTTTACAAAAAGAACAGAGCAGTTATAAATTAATCTAAGTTGAGCTGTCAGTTTCTCCTTCAGCAAGGTCATCAAAAATTTTTCCTGATGTTCCTGCTAAAGGAGAAACTGACAGTAGAATATAAAGTTGGATAAACATTTTTTTTACAAACATAACGTATTAGTAATATATATATATATATATATATATATATATATATATATATATATATATATATATATATATATATATATATATATATATATATATATATATTTTCTTGTTTTTTAAAACATCGCATTAGAAATAAATTTGTTAAAATTTTAATAAAAATCACAATATTTTTTATTCTTGACATGTTTCATAGTCTTACACATTTTCAAAAGATTTAATTTACAATTAAAACTCTGGTAAATAAGTTTAAAAACTGAAGACATGTTTCATAGTCTTCCTACATTTTCTAAAGATTTAATTTACAATTAAAACTCTGGTAAATAAATTTAAAAACTAAAGACAATACAGAGAAAAAATTTAACGGACAGATAAACTTGTTACAAACCAATTAAAAATTATATTACAAATTATGACAATAAACTTCCTAATATTAAAATATTAATAATATTAGTAATAATATAAAAAGTTAGATAGATAAATTTATAATATAATGAGATGTTTGTTTATTTAAAGGATTTTCCCATTTAACATGAAGTGCTTCTTTTATTTTTAATTTGTTAATGGTAATAATAATTTTAATCTGAAAGCAATCATAATTAGTTTGTGTTTTATAATTAATGGATGAATTCAAATGTTTAAAAATATGTGATTGCTTGTCACTCGTAAGGTGCTCCTTTATCCTTGTTGTCAAATGTCTGGAGATTTCTGCAATATAACTGGCGTTAAAGCCAGCACAAGAAAATTTGTAGACAACGTTAGATTTAAGCATCTTAGGAAGTGGATCTTTTATGCAAAAACTGGTTTTTAATTTATCGGTTGTGAATATAAATTTGATTATTACATTTTTACAATATTTTTTAATAATTTTATCAATTTTAGTTTTAGTGAAATTTGAGTAAAATCCAATAAATGGAAGCTTAAAATATCTTATATTAGTATTGTCAACAGTATTTATAACAGGTGGATTAATTTTCTTTTTAACATATAATTTAATTTCAGTGTCGATAACTTTTTGCGGAAATTGATTATTTTTTAAAACTAAATAAAGATTTTTTATATCCTTATCAAATCCAAACCACGTGTTGCTAATTTTATATGTTCGATTAATCAAGCAACGTATAAGACCAGTTTTTTAACATGAAGGGACAAACCTAAAGAAATTTTGCAAATGACTCGTGTATGTTTTTTTGTGATAAACTGATGTAGAGAGTGAATTAGACTTAATAATAAGAACATCCAAAAATGGAGTTTGTCTTTTTCTTTTTTCATAGTAAATCTCAAGTTTTTGTGTTGTTTATTGAGATGTTTAAGGATTTTTTCCGCTTCAAACTCTGAATTAAAAATTGCTATTATGTTATCCACATAATGTTTATAAAAAATTGGTATGGAGGATGAGCAATTATTAACCCACATTTGTTCATGAAAACCGATAAACATATTAGCTAAAATTGGTGCTAAAGGAGAACCCATTGCAACGCCATCTAATTGTTCATAAAATTTTCCATTAAATAAGAAATGAGAACCTGACGTTGAAATTTCAAGTAATTTTTTGAAATGAGTTTTAGAAAAATATTTTAAGCGAGTTTAAAAAACAATTCTATTGCTATATTTATAGTTTCATTAGGTGGAGTGTTAGTAAATAAGCTTTCAACATTATAAGAATCTATAAATTTGTTAGTTACGCCAACTTGTTTTAAATCTTCAACAAATGAAAATGAGTCAAAAGTGGTATAATGTTTTGGTAAATATGGAAATAATAAATCTGAAAGATGTTTAGCAAGTTTATAATTATATGTCCCAATTGTTGAAATAATTGGTCGAAAAGATGGTAGAGAAGAATCTTTATTAAGTTTGTGCATCTTAGGTAGAGCATAAATTCTTGCTGTTTGTGAACCAACAGGATAAATTTTATTGTAAATATCTTTTTTAAAACATTTAAGTTCTTTAAGTTTTCTAAGGTACCCTTGTAAAGATACTTCTTTTTTTATATTTGGATCATCTTTTAATTCTTTAAATTTAGTTATATCACTTATAATATTATTAAGAGAATTTATATAGTCAACTTTAATTAGAACAATTATACCATTCCCTTTGTCTGGTCTTGTTATTACAATGTTTTCATTCTTCCTGAGTCTTATTATTATTTTGTGTTTTCTCAGACAACCTTCAGACGGCGTGTATTTGTAAATATAATTATTTGCTAAATGTGAAAGTTCACTTTTAACTTGAGGTTCCGAACCCTTGTTTTTAAGTTGGGTGTTAAGAAATTGTGCAACGCTATCAAATTGAGCAAAAACCTCCGTCTTTTTTATAAACGCTGGTGGTAAAGCAAAGTTAAGACCATTATTTAATAAATCCAGTTCATGGTGTTGTAAAGTGTATGAAGATATATTTTGTACGAAGTTTTTATTTTTATAAGGAATGCTAGTAAATTTAGTGAGTGAACATAATTTTTTCTCATGGGTTTTTGTAATTGATTGTTCTTTTTTCTTTACATTATTTTGAATAACCTTTATTAAAAAATACCATTGTAAGGTATTTACCATTGTAAGGTTGAACAATTATTTCTTACTTGGCACTTAATATATATATTATATTTTTAAAAACATACATTTAAAAAAATATAAGTATTTTTAATTATTAGGAATAACTTAAAAAATTACATTTGAATAAACAAATTACATTTACTATGGGTTATTTTAAATAGATCTAAATAAAACTTTTATTAAGTTATTGAAACCTTTTTTTTTATTCTTTGAAAAAGAATATTGAAAGGAAAAAAAACTGTCTGAAAAAGTTTGATAGTAACTACGATGACTGAAAACTGTCTAGTAGTTGTTTAAATTTTTTTTATTTATTTAAATTGCCTCAATGACATTATCTGGCAAAGCATTCCAGTCATTGAATACACTGTTGTTAAAAAACTAATGTCTTTTTTAGCAGTTCCTGTAAATTTTGTGATGAAATCTGACTCAATGTTGAGCTCTGGGTGCTATGCAGCAAAGCATTACGTGGCAATCAATTAAGTTTGACCTGTTGAGAAGCTTATATTTTTAAACAATTTATTTCACTATTAAGGTAAGGGTTCCAAGCTTGTATGGTAAACTCCAGATATGGTCTAATATGTGCAGTATAAATTTTTTTCCAAATGTCAATTTGGAAAATCTCTTGATACAAACGTGTGTTTAAGAATTCTAAGCATATTACTTACTTTGTTTGCAGCTATATTGCACTGTTGAGCATATATTTAAGATTCTCGGAGATTAGAATTCCGATATCTTTTTCAGAATTTGTGATTTTTAAAACTGCTCTATTGGTTGCACCGTCATTTGATTTTATCCATATTATAATCAAATTTTATTGTTTCAGAGTTTACATGCATAACTTTTCATTTTCTTACATTTAACT
Source organism: Hydra vulgaris (assembly GCF_022113875.1). Classification (NCBI taxonomy): domain Eukaryota; kingdom Metazoa; phylum Cnidaria; class Hydrozoa; order Anthoathecata; family Hydridae; genus Hydra; species Hydra vulgaris. The sequence goes on from NC_061170.1 coordinate 2,277,571, forward strand.
CTATTAGCCAGGTTTGCGTTCATTTAACAATCTCATCTAGATTGGATTGTAAACCTGCTCATTCTTCATTATTTTCAATAACTTTCATGACCTTTGTGTCATCTGCATACATTTTGCAAATGGCTGATTTGACATGAATTGGTACTTCATTAAAAAATATGACAAAGAGTGTTGGTCCTAACACAGAACCTTGGGGAATGCAAAAGGTTTTAGTGACTGAGTCAGTGGTTCTTTTGTAAAAACTGATTGAAATTGGTTTTTGAGGATGTTTGCTTTTGTTATTCCATCACTGCTCATTTGATTTGAATCTGAGGTTAAGGCTGATACTTGATTGCTCACTATCCGGTTACTATTAATGTATGCAAATAGTCCTTTTGGATTGTGCTTGTCGTTAGCTAGCTCTGACTCATAGACACATAATGTTCATTTGGTATTTTTTTTGACCTCCTTTTTGACAGCTGTATACTCTGTGATGTGCGCTGCATTTTTCCACTCTGAGTTTGCATTTTTATAACAGAGCTCTTTTTTTAGTCTAATTAGCTTCATGTTTGTGATCCAGGGTTGCCTTTTTTTGGCAGTATTTTTTAATGCCTTCGGAATAAATTTATGGCATGCTTCCTTATAGAGGTTAGACCATATGGAATAACATTCCTAAACATCATGATCCATAAATCTAGCTTGCCAAATTATGTTATTTATAAAAGTGTTTATTTTATCATATTTACTAAATTTATAAAGGAAATTTTTGCTGTTAAAATTATTTTAATAACTACTGCTTAAATTGTGCTGCCAGCTAAGAGATATATGCACTTGAGAGGCTGTACCAAGATAAGGTCCTGTTAAAACTTTGTTGATTCTATCTTTTGATTCTGATACAATTAGATCAAGTGTGTTGCTTAGATTTCCATCAGTTTTTATAAAATTTGGACATTTGACATGCTGGTAGAGGTGGTTGTTACAGAGAGCATCATTGAACCTGTATTTAAGACTATTTTCATTGTCAGATGAGATACTCCAGTCAGGTTGCCAAGTTATGCCTGGAAAGTTAAAGTCTCCTGTCACATTTAAGCCATTATATACTTTTGTATCAACTAAGTATCTAGCGTAACCAAGAGCACAAATTATTTTATTTATTTGCACTGAAGCAGTTGGTGAGTTCCTCTCAGGGCGATAAATAGAACCTAATAGAAATTATTTTGATGCATTTAAAGTTTTTATTTAGCTGCGACTTGTCTAGTTCACATGCCATTATATTATTTTGAACATAAATTGCTACACCACCTCTGTAACTAATTCTATCTTTCCTAAATAGTATATAGTTATTGATTGATGGAGCAGAAGTAGAACTGAACCAAGTTTATAAAAATTAGATCATATTTGTTTTGTTTAGCTAATAATTGGAGTTCAGTAATTTTGTCTTTATTGAGTGAAGTTGCATTGGTATAGAAGCAATAGAGAGATTTTGATTTGCTCTGATGAAGATTGTTTTTGTTTAGTGCCGAAGTATGTGCTAATTGATTTGCTAATTGTTCAGACTGGAATGACATATGATAGTCCTGCAACTGCGCAAGCTTCTTTCCAGTCACCAAACGGGTTTTTCTCTGTACCGTTAATATTGATTTTTTTTGTGTGTTGATGCATTTGAGTCTCCCTCCTCGGATGACAAATCGAAAGGGCTGATTAGGTGCATTATTTGTCTTTAGAGCGTCATTGTACTTTTTCCTATTTTTATTAAGCTTGTTAGAAGTATCAACCTCAGAAGGAGCTCGGTCTGGACTAATAAAAACTTTGTTCCTGTAACTGTCAAATTTTGATAGATTTTTGCTGAAGCTAGTATACTAATCCTAGTTTCCACATCTTCATATTGGACAACAATCGGTTGAGCAGTTGGAGAGTCCTTTTGAGCACTTATATTTGCTGGAAGCTTATGGACTATTTTGTGAGTGGAACCTGTTTTAATGGCCTCAATAACACCTTTTACAGCAGCTTTGTCATCATTGTAACAAGGAAACCATAAATGACTACACAAGTTGCCTTAGTTTCTTTCATCTTATTATTTTGTTCAGTAACCCTTGCAATAGCCTTTGCTGCTGTTGATTAGGGGTTAGCTACAACCTCTGACCAAGCTGTTGAATTTACCGTATACATTTGTGAAGCAGTTATTGTTGTTTAATGCTCTTTAATTTGTTGTATTTCAACTTTAAGAGCAACATTGTCCGTTGTTAATATTTTCTGTGAGAAATTTAATTATTGCTAAAAGCAACTGAATCCAACTGTCATGTCTAGTACTTGTTTCAGATATTGGATTACGTTTAAATTCCTTTTCTTTTTCTTTTGCCATTGATAAAACTTTTGCCATTAGTAATATTATTCTGTATACTTATAAGAAGGCTACCACCCTGAATAACAGTGGACTACCTCTTGATTTGAATTTGTTAACCTTAATACACTGGGACTTATTAACACAAATACTTATTACACAGGGTCAAAAAATTTAAGGATGTGATTTTTTCCCTTTGTTTCAGTTTCAGTTTCAGTATGTGTTTTTTGTAAACATTATAACTAATTTGTTACTTTATTTAATTAAGTAATAAGTAAACTTATTAATTTATGTATTTAATATATTAACATAGAAATTGATGTATTTAATATTTTTGTATTTTTATTTCACTTTTTTTTTTTTTACATAATTATGTGTTTAATTACATAATTTATGTATGTAACTCTATTTATTATTACTAAACTTAATAGTTTTAGTAGTAGTAGAAATAGTGTCTCTTTAAGCGTATTTTAAAAGAAACCCTTGGCAGCCATTGCGACCGAGGTATTGGGAAGAAAGAGTCTCAGCTTGCTTTATAAGAAAACATGAGCGAACGTGAAACTTATATTGTACATATGTAAACTTCATGTTCTGTAATGTTAAAACATACTTAAACATATATCAAGTTTTACAGTTTGACTTTCACTTAAAAACACGTCAACCTTTTCCTAATTTCTGATTTTCAACACCTATTTTTTTTTTAAATAATTTTTATATATTTTTAAAATTTTGATGATAAATGTACCTGCGTGGCCTAGTGGTTAGCGCGCTGAGCTTCTGAACAAGAAAGCCCAGGTTTAAGTTTAAGGACCGGCGACTCTTTTTTATTAATTTTTTTTAATTTTTTAAAATGCAAAATACTTGTGAAGTTTTATAAAGGTCATGTAAAAACATATCTAACCATATAATACACTTTAATAAACATTTAAAAAGCTATAAATTCTAAAAACAATTAAAAATGGGGGGATATTTGTTGCGTATGTGTCATTATTGAGATACTTATGTTATTTTAGTTTTACATTTCAAGTTTATTTACAACTAAGTCGAGTTCGTGCAAGGAAAACGAGTTTACAGCATTTTTATATATAAATATAAAGTTTATAGAACTATAAAGTTTTTTTGATTTGCATTTTAAATAACAAAAATTAGAAAACAAGCAAGCTAACTTTTATTAAAAAGGTAAGGGGGTTTAAAAATATATATTTCATATAAGAACATAATTGAAAACTTTAATTTTGTACTTAAATTAAACCATTTTGTTAATTAATTACTTTTAAAATAATTAAAAGCTGAAACTATTTAATATTAATATAGTAAGGAAATTTAAAGTTTTACAGCTATTTTACCACGCCCCTGTTAAACATTCAAAAGAGTGCGCAACAACAGAATTTAGATAACCATCAAAATAGTATTATACTCCATTATTTTTCGGCTTTATATACCTTTTAGCTGATCCCTAATCTTAACTTAATCTTAAATAAGGGATTGTCCATAAGTAACACAACGCTAAATTTCACTAATGAACAAAACAAAAAAGATCAAAATTTTCCCTCGCAGAGTCCTATGTTAAATAAAAGATCAAAATAACTCATAAAGTTTAATGAAAATCGCAACCTAAAAGAACTGAAGATCTCCTTTTTTAAAGATAAATTCAGCATTGCATAATTTATGGACAATCCCTTAGAATTTTATAGTCTATAGTTTTTAATGGCCTAAGATCTTCTTAGTTCTACTATTTGGATAGCGTTGCATACAAATGTCTGTAAGTGTAAACGTCTTTAGCAAAAGTTGAGTTTGCAGGCAGTAAATGGTACAATCCGGTCTAATAAATTTTTAAAAATGAGAAAACTTTTGTTTTTTTATTTTATTTTAATTATTAGAAATCTTTATTGCTATTTTACTATTTTTTTAAATTTTACTTAAAAATATTATAGTAAACAAATAATAGGTATAAAAATGATCGGTGTGGAATAAATAAGTATAGAAATGATAGATTTGGTAAAAATCCATATTTTATGAGTCTGGAAAGCTAGGATATATATAAAGAAAAAAGTATAGAAAAATTCACTGTGGAATTGACTTAGAAAGACCCGTATTTGTATGGGTTAGATCAGCTAGTTTAATATATTTATGCAATAATCTGCTTTTAATAATTTACAACACATTTTGCATAATATAGTAATTTTTTAAAAAACATAATATAAATATATTTTCTTTTTCAAATTTTAGTTTTTTGAGCTTAGATTTTTTCTTTTTCTTTAAGATTTTCTTTTTAATAGATATTTATCTTACAAATTTTCTTTTTATTTTCAACGCAATTTGAAACCCCTAGAGTTGTCAAAACAAATTGCGTGATCAAGTTGTAAAAACAAAGTATTTTAAGCGTGCTCAGGAATGGCGTTCAATTGCACTTCTTTATTTTTTTATCAAACAGGTCCGGCAAACCTGAGTATTTACCAAAAAAACTGTCCGGTAGATAAAAGTTCTTTATTTCTAGCACTGTATATATATAAGTTAGTCAATTATTAAAATGTATAATTATTAAAGTAAATAATAATAATGCAAAAAAACCATACTTGTTATATATGTATAAAAGCTTCCATTAAATGGAACTGTTATATGAGATATTTCTAAACATGTGCAGACTGAATCATGAAAGAAAGCAGCCAAGGTATTATTAAAGCTGTCAAGACAATATTGACAACAGTCATTTTGAGTGTCACTTGAAACAGAAGCTATGTTGCCAACAATGTCTGGCATAAGATTTTCTTGCCATAAACACCCTAAACCATGCGTAAAATATTGAAATATTAAAATAATGCAACATGTTACTTTATATAGTAAAAAAAAATTTCTTTTACTAACAATTTAGATTATTACTTTACATTTAAGGTTCCCAACCCCAAATTTGCATACATATCAAGTGTATGTGTATATATATATCAGCCCAAATTTAAAAAAATAAGGTCAGCAATTTATTACTGACCTTAAACTGTTAGAGGTTGGCATAAATTTAGCAAAAAAAACTTGATACAAAGATTTTACTATAAAATACAGAAACGAGGTCACTTTTTTATTAAACTAAAGCGCATTAATAAGACCCGATTTTAATAATATAAATAATTAAAGAGCCGGAATTTTTCTTTGCAGTAAACAAAATGGCCTTTAAAATTAAAAAGTTTTTTGTTAATACCCCATTTAATAATTTGTTTTGGAAAGTCTAATTAACTTTCAACTTATTTTCTAATGTTTATTTATGATACAAACAGAACTCGTCTCAGCACATAGGAATCCCTAAGTGCTGAGACTTTATTTTACATATTTCACTTTTATAAATTGCCATTAAGCAACTTTTTATAATTTTTAACTTTTTAACTATTCTATAAACAGTATGAAAAAAGAAGTAATTAACTTTATAAAAAACCACATAAACTTTTAAACGACAATTATTTTATTTTTATGAAAAAAAGTTTGTTACAAGAAAATTTGTTATGGAAATTTTTCGTTTGCTACAAAATATTCAGCAACAGAAAAAAAAATTGTTCATAGTTAATGACAATTTATTTTTTTATAAGAAGTTATTTAACAGAAGATTAAAAAAAAAATACCATAAAAGAAATATATACAATAAAAACTATTATTTATCATCCTGCTAGCAAAACAAATCTCCAGAAAACAGATGTCTGTTTATTACTGTTAGAAACCATTGTAAAAAGGTTTTGTTTAACGCCAAAGCCCGCAATTCTCAGATCATGAAATCTCATATTTCATCACAAAAATAGTCTCTTTTGACTTCTAGAGAATCTTTAATAGTATCAATAATAAGGGCAAATCAGTAATTCCACCTCTTTTGTATGGTTCAGACTTTGTCACTTTACCTGAAGACAAAGCTGAATTATTTGCTGAGAACTTTTCATCAATATCATCTCTTGATTCCACTAGTTGCATTCTACCTGATATAGCCGTCAAATAGGTTGATCCATTGCTTGACATTCTTATCACTCCAGCTTCTGTATCTAAAGTGATTTCTTGCTTAGACTCTTCTGCAGCTTGTGGCCCGGACAACATACCTGTTATAGTCTTGCAGAAGTGTTCTCCGGAGCTGTCACCTATACTTATAAAACTATTTAACAAGTGCTTATCAGTCTTGTTTTCTAGCCTGCTGGAAAACAAAATCTGTTATTCCTATTTTCAAAATATCTAAAGAGCGATCTGATTTGTCCAACTACCATCCCATTTGCCTTCTTCAAATCATAAGCAAGGTTTTTGAATCTTAAATTAACAAACACTTAATCTTTCATCTTGAATCTAATAACTTACTTTCTGATCATCAATATCGATTTCGATCTTCACGTTCTACAACTGATTTGCTTACAGTAACAACCAATAGGTTTTATTGTGCATTAGATACAGGTGGAGAGGTTAAGGCCATCGACCCTGACATTTCTAATGCTTTTGGTAAAGTTTGGCATGCTGGTCTTCTCCATAAGCCTTTTTTATATGGTGTATCAGGTAACATATTTAAGATTATTGAATCCTTCCTTTCCAATCGTTGTATAAAAGTTGTCCTCGATGGACAGCACTCTTCTTCTTATTTTGTAACCTCAGGGGTTCCTCAAGGTTCTATTCTTGGCCCTATTCTCTTTTTAATTTATACTAACGATCTTTCAGATAATCTCAAATCTAAGGTGGCATTGTTTGCTAATGATACTACCATTTAGTCTTGTCATGATAAGAAGCCAACACTCTTTAATTGCTTAGGCGGGGCATTTAAGCTTGAAAAAGATCTCACATCTGCTACAGCATGAGGCTCACAGTGCTTGTTGAACTTTAATTCAGATAAAACTCAATTTTTTTCAGCCAATCGTTATCGAAATAATTTAGACCTTCCTATATTATGAACAGTAATGTACTTAATGAGTTATCTACCCTTTATCTTCTAGGATTAACTCTGATCCAATTATTTCTGATCTTTCTTGGAAACCATATACCAAATCTATTGCAAAATTAGCATCTGCTAAAGTTGCATCTCTTTATTAAGCTCAACACTTTCTTACTCTGAATTCTATTCCTTATATATCCTTATATATTCCTTATATACCTGCCATATCTGGGGCAGATCTTCTAATGACGCCCTTTCTCTTTTAGACAAGGTGCAAAAACTATTTTTTCATACTTTGTTTATCAACAACATTGTCATGCACTTTTATTACAATACATAGAAACTGCAATACATAGTTACTTATATGAACTCAATGGGTTTATTACATCAACCTATAAAAATACTTTTTTTAAGTACCAGTTGTTAGAAGTGTTTCAAATAAAACAAGGTAATTTAAGAAGATAACATAAAATTTTATTTCTAAATTGATTTAATAAGGTAAATAAAACATGAATAATATAATAATTATTAATATTATTAAAACTACTCATCATTATAGTATCAATGTAGTATTTTTGAATGTACGATAAGTATGAACTAAAAAAATGTCACTCCATACATATCGTATGTCCAATAAATAATCAATTTGTTGATAATAAAATTGCTCATAATGGTAAAACCCAACTATTGGAATTAGGGTCGGCATTCGGCAACTGCTGACCTGAACGTGTTTGAGGTTGGCAATTTTTTGCTCACCTTGTTTCTATGTTTTATCGTCAGACCTTTGTATCAAATAATTTTTGCCGACCTGATGCCGATCTCAAAAAGATTGAGGTGAGCAAATTATTGCCAACCTCATTTTTTCTTATTCCGGGGGTTGAAAACCCTAGCAAATCTATTTGATATTTGTAATGCTTCCAACAACTACTTCAATAACATTATTAGAAATATCTAGGTTACAATTTTCCCTATGCAAAATTCTTTTTTTATAAAACCTACTGACAAACATGAAACTTTAAAAATTATCAAATTACTAGATGCAAATAAATAGACTTGACAAAAAAATTTACCAGTTTAAATTTTAAAATTAATAAAAACTGAAATCTCTAAAATCCTTTTATTACTACTATTTTATTCTTAAGTGGTATTTTTGAAGAAAACTTAAAAACAGCTAAAGTTGTACCTATATTTAAAAGTGATGCTTTATTTAAAAGTGATGCTAATAATATCCAACTAAAGGCCAACATTCCTCCTTTTTCAACATTTATAAAATCTTGAGAAGTTAATTTCTAACCACCAATATGGCTTCTTCGTTGACAACAAACTTCTCTTAGAATTACATTTTGGCTTCTGAACAAACTATTTCTGAACAAACTATTTCTATTTCTTGCTCTTTCCCCAAAAAATGCAACATTCAAAAACCCCATGGATAAACAAATGTTTAAATACTATATTTTTATCAACCAACAAAAAGCCTTAAGGCCTAGGATACTGTAGATGTTGACATTTTACTTTATAAGTTATCTTACTGTGGCATCAGAGGAGTATTTTTTTTTTCAAATTTCCATATTAAATCGCTTATAACTAAAATGAGACAATATATAACTATTAATGGGATTTGCTCAAGCTTAAATTATATCCAAGTAGAGACCAATGATTACTCGTTTACTGTTTCTTATTTATATAAACGACATGTCTAAGGTTTTAAAATTTTGTAGATTCTGACACTTTGCTGAGAGCAAATTTTATTTTGAAATTTTTTTTTTAAAAATTAATAAGTAAACCTAAAAAACTATTATTAAGTAAACTTAAAAAACTATTCTTACACTAGTTGAATGCCAAAAATTATAGAAATATATAAAATATTTATAAAAGTTCTTATAATACAAAAAAATGATTTGATATAATTCTAACGTTGTCGCAAAAAAGTAGACCTGCAAATAAAAATTTTATTAAATGGTTTAAAACTTTCTTGCGAAAAAATTTGTAAACTACTTAGGCATTAAGCTAGATAAAAATTTAGTCTGCACTTACTAGTTTATTCATATCTCAACTAAGTTAAACATATTTTGGGTATTTTTAGCTTGTATATTTATACTCTTGGTTTTTAAAATCAGGTTTGTAAACATGACCTGTAGTAAGATATTATAACTAACCAACTAAATTTCATTAAAGAATTCTCGTCCTCAAATGGTATTTTCTCGTTGTTTTTGTTTATCAAGTCAGTACGGACATTGTTAAACAAGAGGCAATAGTGGAGTGTCACCCTCCCCCTCCCCTAAACACTAAAACTTAGTCGACCACAAACAAGGCCACAACAGTCAGTCATAGGGAGGACCTTTTTATATTATTTTTTTTTAAGTCGGCAAAAATTATAATGGTACCCCCCATCCCACGTGACAGCTACTTGCGCTGGCCCTGCTAGGGATGTACCGAAACTTTGGCTTCGGAATGCTTTCTTGGTTGTACCGAACCTTCTGCACTTTGGCTGAAGCCAGAGTCGAATCATTAGGCCGGGTGAATAAAAATAAGTAATTGCTTTTACTGAGTAATTGGTCAGTTTTCGTAAATAAAAACTTCTGGAAATTTTTATTTAAGTCAAGGTGAATAACCACAAAAAAAAGTTTTTTTAATGAAAAAATGAATTTTTTGATATTTAAGTGATATAATTCTTTAATGATCCATTTTAACCATGGTCAAGCTTATTATATCTAACTCATTTCGAAAATTAATCTATTTTTGCTAGTTTGTTGGTTAGTATAAAAAAGCGTCATTAGCAACGACCATAGCAACAACATTTTTTTTTGTTAAAAGTCTTTATTAACTAGCTTTAGGACCAACTGCATAAAAATTTAAACATATTATGGTTTATTATGCCAGCTTGGTTTGGAAGCGATTACTTAAAGTCCTCATGCCAAATTATTTATAAGTAAACAATAAGTAGCATTTCATACAACAAGCTTTGTTTGCATTTCAACTAAAGATAGTATTTATCTACAAATGAAAAGCTCTAAATTTCTTTTTACTACCCTTTGCAAATCTTTATCTACAAAAACAAAAAAAAGTATAAAATCAAAAAATACAAAAAAATATAAAAACAAATAAACACAAAAAAATATAAAATCAAAAAGTAATAAAAAAAAAAATGTAAATATATGTCTATATAAAACGAGTTATAAAACGTATATTATATAAACAAAAAAAAAAACAGTTATATTATAAAAAAACCTGTAAAGATTATATATTGTAATAAAAAAAAAGATATTTAAAATCAACTGAGATAATGTAAATTTATAAAATTTGTAAATATTATTGTTTTGTAATAAAAAAAAAAAAAAATAAAAAAAAAAATGCACCATAAAAGTTTGCTTCTCTTTTTTGATTTTCGGGGTTTCGGGATTGGCTCACTATTAAAAAAAGAAAAAGCTTTACTTTCCTGTTGGTTTCGTTTATCAGGAGCTCTTTTATTAGTGCATTTTTATATATATTTTTAAGAAAAAAAGTACCTTAATAAAATAATTTTGTGCAGAACATTCAAATTAAAAGACAGTATGAAAAATTCGAAAATATTAAATCATTAATAAAAACAAAAACAAAAAATTAAATTACATATATATTATATACATATATATAAATAGCGATGAGAAATAAACAATGAATGGAAAAGAAAAAGAAGATTGAATGGGTTTTCGAAAAATAGCGCTGAAAACAAGAGTCAAACACCACCTCAACCAACTTTTCAAGTTCTAAAAAGCTCAAGTTTAGCCAAAATACAGACAGTGAAATCAGTTACTACATTCTTTTTAACTTTAAAACTCTGAAAGATATCATTGAGAAATTTTGTATTTGTCTAAATTGTGAAAGTAACATGTTTATTAATGATGATTCCAAACTTAGAATGGGGTTTTCTCACAAATTAATTATTAGTTGCAAATAATGTAAATATGAGTTTTACAAATACACTTCAAATGAGCTTTATAAAAGTAATTCAAAGCAAGGAAGAAATTTATTTGAAGTTATAATAGTTTTCGTGAAATAGGTAAAGGGCATGAGGCTATAAAAGATTTTTCTCGTATAATCAGTATGTCATGTATGAGCAAAAATGCATTGAATAATGCAATGAAAACAATATCAAAGGCTTACCATTTAGCTTTATTACAATCTATGAAAAATGCTGTAGATAAAATTAAGAATAGTTCAACAAATAAAACATCTACTGGAGAAGCTTTGATTAAAGTTTCTATTGATGGCACATGACAAAAACAAGGCCATAGTTCTTTAAATGGAGTAGTAACAGCTGTAAGTGAAAGGAGTTGTATTGACTTTACAGTGCTTAGTATATATTGCAGAGGATGCCAAATATGGAAAAACAAAATGAAACATCCTATGTATAACTGTTGGAAAGCTAATCATAAAGGTCATTTGAATCATAACAAATCTTCAGGAGCTATGGAAAGTGCTGGTGCAGTTGAAATATTTTCTAGATCTGTAGATAACTATGGGGTAATTTATAAATACTATTTGATGTGATGTGACTAGGTGATGGTAATTCTTCATCATTCAATGATGTTGCTAATAGTAAGCCATATAGTAAATATGGCGTTGAACTGCAAAAACTTGAATGTGTTAGGCATATACAAAAGCGTGTGGGAAATCGTTTAAGAGAGCAAAGAAAGCAAATTATTTGTGGAAAAAAATTAACAGGTGTTGGAAACCTCACTAATAATTCTATAAACACTATTTAAAACTATTTTGGTATGGTGATAAGAGAAACTGCAAACAATAAAAGTTTAAACGATGATAAAAAAGTATACCTAATGAAAAAAGGTATACGAGCTGTTCTAAATCATTTACTAACTTTACAGACAAAATGCGGCGTCATATACTATGTCCTAGTGGATTAAATAGTTGGTGTAGGTGGAAAAATTGTGCAGAAGAAATTGATAATTACAAGCCAAAAGTAAATATTCCTATGTGAATTTATGATGTTATAAAGAAAGATTTTGATGATTTATCTGATGATTCTTTTCTTAAAAAATGCATTCATGGAGTGACACATAATTGTAATGAAGGACTTAGTAACATAATATGGTCTCGATGTCCGAAAATTATTTATGTTACAAGATTTTTGCTTGAAGTAGGTGTTAATTCTGCAATACTTTATTTTAATGATGGTACATACGGCCTTAACAGAGTTTTTAAGTTTCTTAATATAAAATTTGACTTGAAAAACTAATTGGCATTGAAAAACTAATTGGCATTTTAATTAAAAGATGCAAAGCGTTTAAAAACATGCTTAAAAAAGATGATGTCTAAGTAAAAAAAAGAAGAGAAAAGTTAAAAGCATTAAAAAAAGGTTGGAATAATAATATAAAAAAAATTTCATCACAAAAAGCTTATTTATCTGGTAGATTTTAAATTTTTTATGCATTTGTATTTTATTTTTCTTATTTTTTCAGAATTGCATTTTAACGATACTTAGTCGGACATGCAATGTGATTTCTTAATATTGGGTCAAGCAATTTACTTCAAATTTTCAGGAGTTATTCAAAATAACTAAATAAAGGGAATAAATAATTTTTTTTTTTTTAAATGCATTAATTTTTTGCCTTTTTAGTGTTTTGACATAGCTCTACCCCCTGAAAATATTGCAAAAAGCATAAAATGTTAAATAAAAAGGCTAAATAAAGTTTTTTTTTTGAGATTTTAATTCATTCCCTTTATTTCATAAGTTGGCAGAGAATTGTTAAGTTTCAAAGCTTAAACATTAATATAGCTTAAAAAATCGCTTTATATAACATAACAGTAGCTTATTACCTTTAAGTATATAAAAAAACTCGCTTCGGCGAGTTTTTTTATATACTTAAAGGTAATAAGCTACTGTTATGTTAAACATAAAATAGTTTCATTGTTTACGATACTATAATTATACTACTTGTAATTTGCTTCTTCACTTTGTTTCCTTGACGTACGTATGCCGCGGTATACATAGTACACATTGTGACGTGCTACAAACTATAAAGTAACTTTTTTTTTTATGCTTATCAAATCAATGCGTGCTTTTTTATATTTTGTTTAAATTTTCATAAGTCGTTTATTATACTTCAAAGTACAAACTAATGTATATTAAACATTGTTTATAATATAATTTTAAAGTTTAGACTTGATTATGTCGATGATAAGCCAAACTAGTTTTATAATTGTCACTTTGATTCTATTACTAATTTTTAATTAGCAATTACTAATTAACAAGTCATTTTTAAATTTGGTACATCCCTATTGTTAACATTAAATAGCAATTTTCGACAGTTTTCAAATGTTTTTGACTGTAAAGGTGAGTTTCCACTCATCCGTTTTTTTACGGGAACGGGATAGGGAAGGGAAAAATAATCACGTGAGCATGCGTAGTTTTCCTTTGGACATATTAAAACTTATACAACACATGCCCTCGTGATTATTTTTCCCGCCCCTTTCCCGTTTCCTTGAAAAAACAGATGAGTGGAAACTCGTCTTTAGCAAGTTTTGACTGATGTTGGTGAAACAAAAAAGTATAAAGGCAAAAGCGAATTTTTTCTTTACTCTTTTTTTTTTATTAAATAGGCAGGTTTTTATCTTAGTTTTAAAACGTTGCATTAAATCAACAGCATATTAAAATATATATTATATTCGTTTTTATTAAAAAAATTTTCTAATACTTAAGGAATGCTGATAGAAACCAGTAACTTTTTTGCTTTAAAGTTTTTTGCTTTAACAACCCTTTTGACCCCTTCTCCCTCTTCCCCCCAACGTTCGTCGCAACATCGTAACAAGTCTCGTATGATTCGTCACAAAACCACTAACTTCCCCTTTCTCTTTAGAGCTTGACGTAAATTATGGACGACCCTAATGTATGTGTATATATATATATATATATATATATATATATATATATATATATATATATATATATATATATATATATATATATATATATATATATATATATATATATATATATATATATATATATATGTATATATATATATATATATATATATATATATATATATATATATATATATATATATATATATATAATTTTACTTTTATTTTTTTTTGTTTTACTTATACCGGTTACCGGCTTACAAGTTTAAAAAAAACTGCTTTACTTTTTTTTAACTGAATATTTGCGATGTTAGACATCTAGTTAAGTATGTTATTATCATTATTATTATTGTTATTATTATAATTTTTATTATTGTTATTATTATTTATTATAAATGCTTTTATTAGACATCTAGTTAAATATATTAAATACATCATTGGTAATAACCTGAAAGTGCATTCTTGTTTTGAGCTTTTCATGATGAGATAGAATAATTAGGCGATCGTAATAATCTACTAAATACCTCATATTTACAAACCTTAAGAGGTTTTTTAAAGAGAAGGCTTTAAAAGTTCAAATTATTTATATTAAACTTATTTTTGGCTATGAGAATATTATTATTTACCTAAAGTTTATATATAGATTTATACAGTGTTTCCACCTTAGCAAAGAAGATTGCCAAAAAGCTCCGATGCTAAATAGTAATAGGTGGATAACCGGAGTTGGAGGGGGTGAGATTAAGCAACAAGTAAATTTGGTTCTCGTCCGGTAATATTTCTTTCAAAATTGGATATTATATTATTGCAAATTTGAAATGAATGTTTATTATATAGTAAGGCAAGAAATTATAACTGTTTCTTTTTAGAAATCTTTTTTGTTACTATCAATATTATCGTAAAAAAGCTCCATTGTATATTAATATAGGACAGTTTTTTAATGTTATTCTATCAGTAAAAATAAATTTAATTGTTTTTTTTTAAAACGGCATTGCTTTTAGTTGCTTTTAAAAGCATTTTGAATCCTGTTGCAAATGTGCGAAGATTATCGTATTCAATTCTTTGAATTCTGTTACAAATTGTTACAATTATTATAAATAATTAATTCCGCTTTGGAATGATCAAGTAATAGTTTTTTATCCACTATTAGAGGCAGGCTATAAGATAGTCGATGTATGTACAAAAGTCAATAAATATTCTTTATCTTTATACTAAAAAGTCACCACTTTGAACAAATGTTCACACAAAAGCGTACCAAGCGATAAAACTTTTTCAGAGCGCTAAACTGTAGCTTTACCTAAAATTACATTGTATTTGTTAAGAATTTTGCATTTTTTACCTTAGTTTACCCATAGTTCTTCATAGCCCTGTAGGGCAATGATTTTTTGATTTAATTTACACAGTCTGTGTCACATATCTTCAATAAATAAAATTCCGGCATTCTGGCCTAAAATATTATATTTCTGGCCGGAGCCGGAACAGAATTCCGGTACATCACTAATTAAGTTACATAAGTTAGGTCAGCAACTTCGTAAAAAATAATAATAAGTTATTACCTTACAAAGTGTAAATCCCCGTCAACTTAAGGGGGTTGCAAATTATAATCATATGTTTGAACGCAAAGAGAATATACTATGAAACTTAAAATTTATCAATAAATATTAGTCTAGTTGAGAAAAGTAAAAAAAATATTTTATCAACTTGTTGCTCTCACATTTAGGGGCAGGGGAGTAAAATTTTAAGGTTTTTTTCCCCCTGGCTTCAATCCAGGGCTGTCTAGAGGTAGGGGTCAAAGGAGGCATACGTGCCTCGGGCGCCAAGATAATAGGGGCGCCGAAAAATTATTAAAAAAATATTTTTCAAGTGTCTATACAATGTTTAACTTTTAATTTCAATACTTTGTGATTAAAAATGATGTTTTTATAGCATAATTTCATTAAATTAATTAGAAGTTTAATTAATGGTGGCTTTCATGTTTACGGATTATTATGTTTAGTGCAGTGAGTTTTCTTTTAGAAAGAAATATTTTTTTATATGTGCATAATATGAAAGTGACGACGAATTACATTTTGGCATATAATCTCACGAAAGTATTTTAGTGCATATTTCAATGTCACTCTATGCAATTGCATCTCAAATGGCAAATCTGCTTATTTAAAGGTGAAAAGCGAAAGACAAAAGAAAAAAAATAGAGCAAATTAAAAAAGTTATTTTAAAAACATAAAAGGTAAAAAAAGTAAAAGTAAAACAAGGTTAAAGTATAAATGCTAAATCAAGCTAAGTCTTTGATAAATTTTTATAAATCCTTTGAGACTGTTGTGCTTCTGACCTTTTAATACAAATTTTTTAAAGTAGTAGATTAAGTAAGCCGTTTGTTCCAGGCAACTTCACTAATAACAGATGACGAAGTTATTCTAATTCAACAGCTAATAAGCGATCTTGGCCGCATCCGCTCATCATCTTTCACTATCAGAGCCCCTAGAATCAATTTGAGAGAAATATCTTTAACGTCATTCTTGATCATTTTATTTATCAAATTCAGTCAGGATTTGACATAGGAAAGTGTATTTTTTTAATGTTCTGATTCATCTGGCTAAAAGACCAGGAACCAGAATCTCAAGAGATCAAGGCTCGTGAATTAGCACAGTTCTACGCTAATGATGTTAAAAAAGACAATTTCATACAAGAAATTTTGCATCTTAATTGTTTGAAGGAGTCTTTGTTTTTTATTCCTAGAAACTCATTGAGCCTTCTTAACCAATTACATTTAAAGAGCCTTTTTTTTCATATGTATGCATCTTAATTCAAATTTTTAATACAATGCCAGTTTTTGTTGCGGAGGGTGAACGATCCTTTAGTAAACTAAAATTTATAAAAAATTATTGTAGGGCCACTTTGGGACAAGAACATCTTTTCGGATCTCATGATGTTTTCAGTAAAAAACGAGTTGGCTAAGACTCTATCATATGATGATACAATAATAAATTTTGCCAGTAAAGAAACAAGAGTGTTTTATATAGGCTGTTTTTTGTTATTGTAATTTCTAAAGATTGTCTAATAATGCATTTCATGTTTAATTTGCGTTGCTTAGTTGTATTTTTTATAGAGGCATTTTTTGAAAATTTTGCCGTAAAATGATTTTAACAGAAATAAACCACAATTAAGAAAATTCATTTTAAAACCGTGTACACTCATATATATGCACGAATGAATTGGATAAATTTTTTTTAAATCATGTATGCTAAAAGGGGCGCCACAAAAGCTCTCGGCGGCCCTGCTTCAATAATCGCAATTTTTTGCATAGCATACGTAAGTATAAACATAAAAATGTTTGGAGTTTGCTCCATGTTCGGAAGTTACCCATCTTAAACACCAAAAAATCCATCCTACACCGCTGTTAAAAATATGCTAACGTTAGCATATGTAGAGTTATTTATGATGTCTGACATTTGCCATAAGGTACAAATGACTTTTGGAGCAAAGCGATGTTTTGTTAAATGAAATTTGCAAGAAGTTATCTTATAAAGTATATTCTTTATGTTTTCTATATAAAGAAAACCTGCATTCATCTTAAACAAAATTTCTGTTCAAAAACAAACATCAAAAGCTCGAAGTTGGATAAACTTGTATCCATTCAGAAAGCTATTAACCGTTTATAATGCATTAATTACTTCACGCTATTAAGTAATAAAGCAACAAATTGTCTTCAGTGAAGATAATTGTTTAGTTTTATGAATTTGCAAACAGTAAACGATGTAAAATGGTGTATAAGGAGAATGGGAAGAAAAGGAACACGTAAATTTTTTTTAGGGTAATTGTAATATCTTTTTTATTTGACGTATAAAGTAAGCTAAACAAATTTTTACGAATAAACCTTCTTTTTAAGCACCGGTTCAATCTCCTTAGGTTTCCAGCCAGCTATAAGTAAGCATATAAGTTTTTGCTTTTAGATAAACAGTCCCACTGGGTTAAAGTGGGACAAGTGTTAGTAGAAGTGTGACAAATAAATTTAAAACAACATTTGAACACAATCGAAAAATCATAAAATCACCTAATCGACATAAAAATGTTTAAAAACTTTCACCTATCGAAATAATCAAATAGAAACGGGAAGAAGCGAGCATAAATAATTCTTTTCTCTATCCTGTCTGTCCTTCACCCCAATGAAATCACTTTTTTAGGGTACAATTTAAAATTAGGGCTTCTAGCACACGCAGGGAAACAAAGCAATTTTTGCTAAATAGGGAGGAAAGAAATTTATTTGTTTACATTAGATAACAGTTATTTAGGCACCACTCCTAATTAGAAATTTCAGGCTGTCATACTTTTCCTGTGTCCCGCTTTTCCCTGCTTTTCTCTAAAGCTCTTTTACACCTTTTTTTTTATAATTTCAGTTTTACGCTGTATTACAAAATGGTGTTTCTAATAAAACCGTGTTTTTCACAAAATGGTGTAAGCTTTATCGGTTACACGGTGTAAAACTGTTAACACTGTAAAACTGCCTACAAAACGGTGTCACAAAACAGAGCGAAAGGCTTTTGCAAATTATTTTCAAATCTTTTTTTATTGAGCAGTTTTGTATAAAAGTGATAAAGCATAAACTTATTAATAAACGTTTATTAAATGCATTTTAGTGTTTAACTTTTTTTTGTGGCATGGTTATTATCATATATATTGGGCAAATGTTTTATTACTAACAAGACATATACCCAATATATATTGCATGCAATATAGTACAATGTTGATAAACACTTTTTTAACTACGTGTACGTGCAAATTGCGTTTTATAGGTAGTTTGCACGAAGCTAAAATAGTGTTTGATTAGCTTAAATTGAATTTCTTATTTCATTCTTCTTATTTTTTCAAATTTAATAAATTATTCAATTTGTATGACTAAAGTAAGTAAAAAACTAAATAAAAGTAGCAGGAAGAGGACAGTTCTGCCTCATTTTTATTTTCAACCATTTATTGAACCATAAATTTAATTAAATTTAAGGTTCAATGACATTCATAGCGTCTATAAATTGAATAATTAAGAAATTAATTTTTAAATCAATTTTTTAGATTTAAAATCAATTTTCAAATTTGTGCTAATTTCGTTTCTGATTGAAAATGTGTGACGTCATCGGTCACGTAACTTGTCAGTGCGCATGCGCATGCATTTATTACGCATAATAGTAGCATTATCCTATTAATACAGAAAAGCTTCCAGATTGTCCAACTTGTGCCTCACCAGAGTTGAGCGTCACTACCATTTTTCTACCACTACTAATGCTAGACATACCTTCAGATGAATCAAAGTTTCTATAAAATGAAATTGTAGTTGTTGGACCAATTATACTACTTGATTGATACAACAATCCTGCTGATGTATAATTAAATGAGCTTACATTCGAGCCATTCCATAAAGATAGATAAAAATCTTCGAAACCTGATGAAGCGTAGATGCATCGACTGTTAACATCATATCCAGAAAATGTAGTATATCTATTATTATTACAGGGTGTCCAAGCTTGAATAACTGAGTTAGTATTTGTAGGGGGTCCATATCCATCGTATATACGTACTCTAGATTCCCACCAGTGTCCAGATCCTCCAACAACATGCATTCTAATATATTTTAAATAAATACCGTTTCCATTATCCATAGCGTTCATCAACATATATTCTGTGCCATTAGTTGTATTTACATATCTAGATGTTGATGAGTACAACTTAATGGATGAAATGGATTAAGGTAATATCGGATTAATAGTAGTTAATGTTTGTTGCAACGATGAAGTTCTTGTAATAAAAGGTTGTAACCAAAAAGTCACTGAATTGCCTGTTTTATTGTGTAATTGCATATAAAAACTTGATGTAAAGGGAAAATCGAATGTAAAATATCCTTTTAATGCACTAGTACTAAATACATTACATCCTTGTAAAGAGTTTGCATAATAGAGTCCACCAATTGGTGCAAATAATAAATCACAAGCTAAAGCTGTATTATTAATACCTACACCATCTGTTACAATAGCATCATTACCTATGCAAAGTATATTGTCAGCATATATTTAAAAAAAAAAGTTACATGGTACAGTACTAGGTGCAATAGTAGATCTTGTGAATGCAATCCACAGTTTTTTTAGAATTCCTGAACTACCTCTATAGCTAAAAATAGTGTATGATCCTGGAGTTGCATAGAATGCTTGAGATTTTAATCCAAAGCATGTCAAACTTGTATTGGGAATGATATCTAAACTTTGATTTTGTATATTATCAACGTAACTCTTTGTAACAGCATTGTGTGCATTAGTAGGATCAGCTACATTTATGAGTTTATTTGTATTTAAATTAATGTTAGCAATGGCAGGACTCTGACCATCAGTTCTTAGATACATACTGCTAGAAGTTTGATTATTAATAACATAATGCTTTGTAGCAGCATCTTGAGGATTAGCTAGTTCATCTACATTAATTAATTCATGCGTATTCAAATCAATGTTACCAGTTGCACGATTCTGACCATCAGTTCATAGATAAAGATTACTAGGAACTTGTACAGTATCCACATAATGCTTTGAAGCAGCATCTTGAGGATCAGTAGGATCTACTACATTGATTAATTTATGTGTATTTAAATCCATGTCAGAGGTTGCTCTATTGTCTATATTAATACTACAACTAAAATTTTCAGATTGATCTAAAGCAGTTAATCCGAAAACTGAATTAATAAATATATCGACACTCATTTTTTATACTCATTATCTCATTATTTTTATTTCTATTCTTTTTACCAAAGTGACTTGATGATACTTTGAAAATCATTTTCTTCATTTAGTTTTTTTAAAACATAGAGACACAAGTGTCCGCAAAATGAAGTATCTCCATACTGAACTCTGTCACTATTATAGTAAATAAGACTGTGTAAATATTGAACGAGTTTAACTGGAGGTTGTAGTGCATAAAAGTCAAAACTTAGTTTCTTATCTCCATCTTTATACTAGCAGATCCAATGAAGTCCATTCGTACTTGAATCTCCGCTATTTAATATTCCACATTCTTTTTTTGTGTATTTTTAGGTAATTCATCTCTTACAAATACACCTTTAAAATTTTTTTGCTGCTTTTATTAATTGAAAGTTTGCTAGCGGTTCATTTAGTAATATTATTTCTTCAACATTGATTCTTTTATCTATTTTTTTTAATAGTTTGATATTTTTTAAAATGATTTTTAAAAAATTACTTACCTGTTTTTTATCTTATTGTGCCTGCCTGCCTGTGCCTGTTAATTTCCAATCAATTTGAAATGAAAAGTGGGGTTTCTCTTTTACTATACTTAATTTATAATGTCCATACGCTAATGTATGAATTCCCTCGTCTAAAATAACTCTGTTTCATCTTCTGCACTAAGTGCTATTTTGTTTATTTCTTCTGTATAAATATCATGAAAATGAGATCTTATTACATTCATTTTTCTCATTTGATCTTTTCTATTCATAAAGCAGTCTTTATAATCTTCACGTGTTATATATTTTTTAACTACATTTCTTTTTACTCCCTTACATTTTTTCTTATCTTCTCTATGTACTTTTTATGAGTACAACTTTGATCTTACACCTACAAATTCTTCAATTTGTGATCATGTTTTAATCATTAAGATCATGTCATAACCACTTAGTAGTTCTAATTTTATTTTTATTTTCTTCAATCCAGCATCCTAAACTAGTCCTGGTGATGTGTAATACCAAGCAGGATCTAATTTATAGTTTTTCATACAAAGATCTCTAAAATTTTTAAAGAAATGAGCTAATAATAATACATCTGCAACATGGTATAAATTATGGTAATCTTTAAATGTTTTACAATTCAACTTGTTCCATACAGTTTGAGAATGTAAATAATCTTCATCACTTATTCTTTCATCATTTAATCTTAAATGAAATGATTCTTTTGGTGGTAATTGTGTTTCATTTAATTTACTAATAGAATCTACCCATTCATATGGATAAACACCTTTTCTTAACAATAAACTTAATTTTTTATTTGACAATTCTTTATATTTTCTTTTTGTTGAATTTTTGAAATTCATCTAAACTAGAAGCAATAAATCTATAACTATCGATAAAACGTATTTCTTTTTTAACTTCAACTTTTTTTCCTTTTTCATTAGTATATTCATTAACTTTAATTTCTTTAGAAAACATAATATACTTTTCTTTATTGTTAGGAATAAAATTTAATTTTCCTCCTTCTGATGATTCTCTTCCTGACAATTTCTTTATAAATAAATGAGAGTCATAACCAGTTAAATTATGAAAAAAGGTATGAAATTTGAAATTTTATAATTTAAATTACAATCGTAATGAGCAGCACCTCTGTATTTACCAGTAATATGACAATGATCACGCACTTTGTCTTCTTTAAGATCTTTTTCACAAATGTGGCATATTTTGCATTATTAAAATTTTCTTTGTCTTCAGGTGTAAGTATCATCTTTTTTAGAAATTTTAAATAAGTGTCATAAATCTTCTTAATATCAGCCTCTAAGTTATCAACAAAAATTTGTGCTACATCATCATCTTCACTATCTGCAGTTAATGTAGCTAGTATGCTATGACCAATAGATTTCTCAATAGTTTTTTAAATACTTTCATCAAAGCATTTAATATAATAAAAAAATAAAATTGGAGTATGTCTTTGATATTGTTTTGTATAAGAGTCATTTGGATTTGGTGTACAAGTGTTGATAGGTTTAATAAAACTTTCTAAGTCAGCATAGACTACAAAAGGTACTCTCATAGTCTTGTTAAAATTTTCAAATTCTATCATTGTATATGGTTCTGGAAGTTTAATACGTACTGAGTTATTATCACAATACAATATATGCTTATATAAAGATTCCTCAGTACTAAATCCTAATAAGCAATTTCTACAAAAATGCTTTTTACCATCATGTTTAGATATTTGTGATGAAAGTAATCTACTTAGACTTATTATTAGACAATAGTGATTAGTTTCATCATTTGAAATGAGTAACAAGTCTATTTGATGTTGCCTGTTTTTATTATCATATATTCTTAAAGGATAAACTAACATTAACACTTATAAACTGACATTAATACTTAAAAAGACATTAACACTTATATCTTGATTATTTTTATCAAATTGATTAATTTAATTGAGTGACACTGGGAATTCTATTTTTTCACAGTTTAATTTTTTAGCTTGTTCTTTTAGATCTTTATCTACTCTTTCAGAATTTTTTTCTTTAGTAATAAAAAATCTAGCAACACACCACTTAAAGCATTAGTTGTCTTCATTTTTAATATTAATGATTGCCTTTTTATTTGCTAACTCTTTATTAAGAGAATTGCAAGATCTAGCCTTAATAGCGTTATATTCAATGATATTAATGTCCATCTTTTCAACTGAAACAAATCTCCAACTTGATCATAATTATTGAAATGCTGACAAGGATTCTAAGATTTTATTTATAGCTCTTTCGTAGAGTTCATTTAAATCTGTCAATTCTAAAACAACTTCTGACGCTCCATTTCACATTAAAGAACGATATAGATCTTTTATTCTTTATTGCTGTTCAGTATTTTGATGATATTATTTTTAGCTGATTTTATAAAGGACAAAGCATCATATCCTTCAGCACCTTTAGCTGAAGATTGCTTTGTAACATTTTTAATAGCTGATTGTATCATTTTAAACTCTATTGGTTTTCTAGTTCCAAACCTTTTATATAAATTAGAAACTGTAGATTTTATTGATTCAAGTTTATCATTTGCAATCTTTTTAATGGGTTCAAAAACATAGGACATAATCCAATAAGCAAATTTTATATTTTCCATTTTTTATATACAAGATTTTTTACTTATGTCAATTTTTTATTTTACTCTATTCTTTAGGTGTATCAGTAGAAGTTAATATTAAATGAATTAATAGATTCTACTAAATCACTTCCTTTAGTACCTTTTGTAAATTGAGTTTTTGCTGTATCACAAATAGCACATTTACCACGTAGCATATTTCTATTGTTTTTACCAACAACATTTTATAAGTTGAGTGTATCTGTTTTGTTTCTACATTTAACGCAGTATATTTTTATATATATGTAAATATTTATTTTATATCATTTTGTGAATTTAATATTTATGAAAAATGATATAAATAACATTCTTTTCTATATAAACATGTCTTATGTAGAGATTAAAAATTTTGATGAGGTAAAATTGTGTGCTGATGTAGTAACTGATTATTGTAAACCTGTTCATTATCAAAAAATGAGAATTGGTTATAATAAAACTAGCAAAGCACTAATAGTCAAAACACCAAAATTATTTTCATACGGAGTTTGTGAAAATAGAGATCCAAAAACAAATAAACTTAATGGATATTCAATTCCACTTGTTTTCTTTAATGAAATGATAGGAAAGGTAGAAGAGGAAGAAAAATTTATTGCAATGATTCAATCTATTGAGAAATTTTGTTGACATAAAGTTAAAGAAATACAATTAAAAAATAAAGTGAAGAATTTTAATACTGACAACTTAAAAATTCTAAAATGTAATCATAATAAACCTCATGTTATTTTTGCAAAAATACCAACAGAAGGTAAAGATGTTAAGATGAAGACTGAATTTAGATCTGCAGATGATGATGAAATTTCAGGACAAAATCTTGTTAAAAAAGTTGCTATATTGTCGGTTGTTTAAGAATTGAAGGTGTTTATATCGGCTCAACGATTCAATCTATACAAGTCAAATTAGATGATGCAGCTGTTAATGAAAAAGAAAGTAAAGAAATTATAAAATTACTAGATGATTTATAATAAGTTAAGTAATTATTATAAAATATAAAGCGCCATATGTTAAATCTAAATATATTAATGCTTTATGCTTAAAATCAAATATCGCTACAATTAAATTTGAAAAAGATACTGAACTGGATGAAGATAAAAAGTATTAAATGACACTTACAAAATTAGATATCGGCTCAACTTTTTCATAAACAACTGCATCAACATACTACAGTATTTTATCAAAAATAAGATGTTTTTTTATATTAAATAATATTGTAGATAGACAAAATGTAAATGGTAAGAACACTAGCGTAATACATACCTTTATACCAATGACTAGACATTCAGGTATGAGTCTTATTGAAGAACCAAATCATAGCAGTTATTATCCATTAATAACAAAAACACTTTCAGAAATGAAAGTTGAGGTAATCGATAATGACAATAATGCTATAGATTTTAGTAATGGAGTATTATTAATACAATTTCACCTCAGAGAAGTAAAGTAAACTTTTTATATTAGAAATTGATATAAAAAGTTAATATGCATATATAAAATGAAAATATGTGTAAAAGGAATAGGTGCTGTTATAAATACTACGCTTGCTCAAAATATTGAACTTGATGATGATAAAGAGTATGAAAAGGCGTTAATGAGATTAGATACACATAATACTTTTCTAAATATAAATAAAACGAAAAATAAATTTAAATTTAGTACAGATGATGGTGCTAATTGGGTAGATTTCACTTTTAAAAAAAGAGCATATGGACTAGCATCTTTAACTAAATACTTAGAAGATCATTTACTAAAAGATAGTCATTTATCTGGCACTATTACATTTGCAACAGAAGTTGCTACAATGAGTACAAATATGACTCTTTCACCAAGGTTTCAAGTTGATTTTACAATTCCAAATTCAATTAGAGAACTTTTAGGTTTTGAGAGTAAAAAATATTATGTCGGTAGTAATATATCGGAAAAAATAACTAATATAACGCATGTTAATACTATACATATCACAAATAATCTTGTACAAGGTACATATGTAGATGATAAAATTAGAAATATTATACATTCATTTTTTTAAAAGTAGGTATTGGATTTAAAATTAGAAAAAGTAGATAATCCAAAGAGAAAAAGTAGATAAATTAAATTATTCAAAAATGAAATCAAAAACATTTGTAAATACGACAACTACATTGATCGATCAGGATGGTCATCTCCTTAAAAATCTAGGGGAAAAATTAACCGTTAAATACCATATTAGAGAACGTGTTAATTTGGGTGACATTGTAGGAATTTTAAAGATACGTGAATATATATTAAATGAAATGCTAGGTAAATACTTATATATGTAAATAATTTAAAAAAATTGTTGCATATATAAAAAATGACAATGTATTATGATACATATATAAATCCTTCAGAAGGTCAGAAAGAAAAAATTAAAAAAGCAGTTGAATCTGAGACTAACGCTGTTATAAAACTAACACATCAAGATCTAAATGGTAAACATAAAATAGCTCTAACAGATTCACAAAGAAATAGAATGAAAGCAGCACATTTCAAAGGTACTGGTATAACACTTATTCTTAGTAGAGCAAAACTTGAGCATAGCGCTAAAGTAAATGGTGGATTTTTAACTTTGCTAGGAGTAGTTGGAAGTTTTTTAGCTTCAAAAGTTGTTCCAGCTATAGCAACAGGATTATTGACCCGAACAGCTGTAGCTGCTGGAAGTACTATAGTAAATAAAATTGCTGGAAATGGTATTGTCTACATAAAAAAAAATGGACAAGAAATTATAGTTAGAGCTGTTGGAAACGGATTATTTATAGATCCATGGGTTATTAGTGATAATTATTCAGGTAATAGATTGTATGTTAAAAGTGGAAAAACATATACATCTGTAGGTAAAGGTTTATTATTAGGTGAAAATTCACCATTTAAGAATATCCCATTATTAAACTTGATTCTTTAATAAACTAGTAGATCTGAATTTTCTAGATATAAATATATATTTAATACAAATATATATTTTATAAAAATGCACAATCTGATATATAAATATTACCTAATCCACTTCTATATTTTCTATTATCTCTTTTGGAAGATAAATATATAACAGCAAATCCATGTGTTTTAGACCAAGCTTTCTTACAAAAATCTTTAAACGTCTTTTTTCATACCACTTGAAACGTGATTGTTATAAATGTGATTTAAATTCTTTGTATCTTGCGGAAATAAACATATAAAATTTTTATTTTCTCTTATAGTTCTCCTAGTTAACTCAAAATAATTTTGTGCAAGATAGAAAAAATCTGCATTACTATGTCTTCCTCTTATATAGCACTTTTCACACATGGTTTTTTTTGTTAATTGCAAATCCTCAAATATCATTAAATTATTCTTATTAGAATCAAGACCTTCTGGTTCTGGGACATCATCTGCTTTGCATTTATTTTTATTATTTTCATTATTGCATCTGTTTTCTTTTTTAAATTTTTTGAAATGTCTTCAGTTATAAGCTCAGGGTTAGTAGTTAATTTTTCTATTTCATCTAGTAACTTAAATACTTCAAGAATAACTTCTTTTGGTAATTTTTTTTTCAAAAGAACTTTTTAACATTTTGTATTCTGGTTGAAAAAGAGATTTTCCAAAAACTTGTAAACTATTATAGTCTGACCAACCAGGCCTCAAAAGTAAGTTTAGTAATAAAGTAGTTTTTCCACAACCTGATTTTCCTACAATAATTCCTCTTATACTTTTAGGTAATAACTTACTATTATTACGTTTACTTTTATTTACATTACAAGATAAATCTATAATATCCATTTTTATTTATACAAGAAAATTATTTGTATCATTTCCATTTTTTTAGTTTAAGCTAAAATGTTTTTTTTTATAAAAATGCCGATAAACAAAATAGGATAAACTCAAAATTACATTGAACAAAAAATAAGTATTTTTTTAACGAATAATATAGATTTAGAACATCATGCAGTAGTTAATAATGGAAGATGTAAAGTATTTGTTTATCAAGTTTTTGTAAAGAAATTAAATTCATACAAGTAAATTTCTTTAAAGTGTGGAGTTAAAATACATGAAAGGTATGCATTAGTTGCACTAACAGAAAAATATAAGCCACATTTAAACTTGTTTAATTCTGTAATAGCAGAGTCTACTGATGATATTAATGTAACTTTATACAATAATGATAAAAAAGATAAAAAAATTGAAAAAGGAAATTGTCAATTCTTTATCTTATCTTATAACGGAATTATAGATAGAATTAACTACACATCTAATAAAAGTGTTAAACAAATAAATTCTAGCAAAGCATTGATACCTTCAGTATTAAAATAAGAATCAAAAATGGAATCTAAAACAGATAAAGACTCTGTTAAATCTATATTTTATTTTGGTATATAAATGTATTGGAGATTTTTTTATTATTATTATCAAGATAATACTAAACATTATCTTGATAATAATAAAGATTTTATTATTATTATCAAGATAATACTAAATATAATACTAAATCTCATACTAATCGTGATATATTAAAGTAAAACTTGTAATATATTGAAATAATTTAAAAGAAATGATTTTTTATAAAAAGATGGACTATAATTACAATGACTGTAAAAATGAACAATATAAAAATATTTGTCCAGATCTTCCAACTGCACCACCAATATCTATAGATCACAGATATCGAGTAGATAAGATAAGTGAAATTCATGGTAAGATAGAATGTGAAAGAAGTAGAAGAGCTATGTTAAGTAAAAAAAATCACAGAGCTTCAAGATTAATTTCAGTTGTTGGTAATTCATTATAAGCAACTACTATGACACTTGGAGCTGTTGGTATTGGTTTTTTAACAACAATAGTTAAAACACCAGTAGCCATTGCATGTGAAGGTGCTGCATTAAATATAGGACTATTATTATTAATAGGATCACAAATTATTAAAAAACTAAACATAAAAGCAGAAAAGCATACAAGTATTAAATTACTAGCTGATGCAAAATTAAATACAATAGGCGACCATATTTCTAAAGCTTTAAAAGATGGTAATATCGATGATGTAAAATTTACAATAATACTTTCAGAATATGAAAAGTTTCAAAAAATGATTAAAGAACTTTAAACAAAATCTAAGAATTAAATAGATGATAAGACTAAAGAATCAAAATTCAACCAAGGTGTGGATAAAGGTTTTAAAAATGCCGTCGAAGTTCTAAATAGTAGGTTCAATAAAGATCAAAATATTAACAAAATAAATATCAATTAAATCATAATATATGTTCATTTAAAACATATAATATGTTCATGTAAAACATATATTATGTTCATGTAAAACATAATATATATCAAAGAGATTTAGCTATTATTGATTATGTAAATAATTTACAGAGTTATTTTTTATTAATCTATGAAAGAGATTTAAAAAAATTATTGCATATAAAAAATGCCATTTTTTAAAACTACAGATCCTGATAAAAGAGACTAAATGATTAAAGAAGTAATAGAATCAAGGAAAAAGATATATCAGAATTCTATAAATGAATACTCAGACGCTAATGATTTACAGATCAACTTAACAAAAGTGTATAAGCCAATAATTAATGGTCAGTCTAGTATAAAAGAAAAATTATCTAAATTAGAAAATAAAGCTGATCAATAAGCACTCACTTTGTCAAATTCATATATTCCTGAAACAAAAGCAATACTGCCACCTGACACTTAAAGGAAAGATATAAGATTAGGAAAAATAGCAACAAATTATTTGAAGACAGCATCAAGTAATAAAAAGGAAGCAGATTTTACATTTGGTATACACTCAAAAAATGGTAAACTGTATATGGGAAAAAAACAGATAGCTATTGAAGGTGATGATATAGCTATTGATGATAAAAAATATATTGAAACTACTGGTCTTTGGGAATTGTTAACAAAAGCTAAACCTGATAAAAATATATATAATGAAGACGATCTTGAAAATTATAAAAATATATTGAAAGAAGCAGATTCTATTTTTTTCTAGTAAATATCCAGGAAAACCTAGATCATCTAGAAGTGAAAAATATAAAGAAATAATTGAGCCTATTTGGGAAGAAATAACTGGAAAATCTGGTAAAGGAATCATCGTTGTTCCTAGTGATCCCAACGAACTAGTTAA
Source organism: Hydra vulgaris (assembly GCF_022113875.1). Lineage (NCBI taxonomy): Eukaryota > Metazoa > Cnidaria > Hydrozoa > Anthoathecata > Hydridae > Hydra > Hydra vulgaris. The sequence goes on from NC_061170.1 coordinate 2,307,614, forward strand.
AATGCTTCAATTACGCATAGCTGCATTGAAAGCACGTAATACTGGAGCTAGAAATGAAGCTGTTGCAATTTGTGATGAATTGTTACGTCAAGGTGTAATTGATTCTTAATATTATAAAGAGGTACAAAAAATAATTAATGTTAGTGGAAGTGGACTATTTCATGATATTAGTAATGTATATAATCGAGCAAAATTTTCAGATTTAGTTAGAACATTATCTGCTATGAAGAATATGTTGTCTAGTAATTTAGAAAATAGATAAATTAAATAGTTATTAATTGTAGATTTAAATTATTCAGATTAGCGAAGCTAATTAAAATAAATTAAATGAAAATAGTTTCTAAATAAAAATGCTCATTATAAATAATAAGAGATATATTAAAAAACATGTTTTCGGCGGGAGTGGTCTATTTAGTTCTATAAGAAATATGTTTCAGAGACAAGCATTAAATAATGCACTAAAAGCATCTATAGCTTTAGCTAGTAAAGCAGCTGCTAGTGATTTAGGAAAAACTGCATTAGATGCTGCAACGTCTGCAGGAAAAGACGTTGTAGTAAATGAAGGAGAACAAATAATACAAAAAGCATCAAGTAAAGCAACCAAAGAGCTCACATCTGAAAGTAAACAAATTCTTTCAAATTTGATTGAATCTGTAGCTAATAATCCATCAAGTGAAGTAAAATCAGATTTAAGTAGAATTATGTTTGGATCAGCAATTAAATCTAGTAACAATAAATCAAAAAAGAAAATTTCAAATGAAATAAGAGTATAAGATTTAGCTAAAGAGAGTAGAGTTAAAGAAGATCTAGGTCTTAGAACAGTGTAAAATAAAAGTAAAAAAATTCAGACTCTTGAAAATGATTTAAAAAAATTATCTTGTATATAAAAAAATAAAATGGCAACTTCTGACACATTAAATTTTACAGAAAAACCAATGATTGATGAGAGTATTGAAAAATTTGAATACCATGAATATCAAAGTAGAATTACAAATTTTGATAATCCTGCTACTGAAATAAGTATCACTATTAATAAGGAAGGCTTGTTTACACTTTCATCTGAAGCTTATATTTTGATTGAAGGAAGACTTCTAAACGCAGATGGAACATCCTATGCTAATGCAGATGCTGTAACACTTGTAAACAATGGTCTTATGTATTTATTCAGTAGAGCAGATTATCAGTTATCAAGTCAAATTGTAGAAACTATTAACAATTTAGGTAGGACAACTATAATGATTGGATTGCTAAAATATCCTAATGCTTTTCAATTTGTTCAAGGTATGAACCAATTATGGTATAAAGATTGATCAACAACTGCAGCAATTGCTACAAACTTAGGATTTGCAGCAAGATAATCTAATTTAATTCAAGAGCCAAATACAAAAGGAAAATTTTCAATTTGTGTAATTTGTCCTCTAAAACATTTTTTTGGATTCTGTGATACTTATGATAAAGTTGTTTATGGATTAACTCATACACTTTCTCTAATTAGAGATGAAAATAATAATGCTATTTTTAGAGCTGCAAATGCAGCTGCTGGAAAAGTCAATCTTACAAAAGTATAACTGATTATGCCACATGTTAAACCATCTTTTGAATATGAACTTAAGCTTAATAAAGAAACTGAATCAAAAGTAACACTTCCAGTATCTTTTATTGGAAGACATAGTGAACTTTTGAGTGTTCTACAAACTATTGATTTTACTTGATCAATGAATTCAACATCATATAGTGCAAGACCTAGATTCATTTATGTTGGATTCCAAACAAATAAAAATATCAGTCAAAAAAAAAATCCTGCAATATTTATTCATTGTGACTTGAAAAATATGTACGTAACGCTTAATTCAAGAAGTTATCCTGAAATTGTTAATTATAATCTATCATTCCCAGATCAGCAATTTTCAAGAGTTTATAGAGATGCATCCCTATTTACTGAAAAGTTTTATGGAATCAATGAACTAATTAAACAATGCTGCATAAACCCTACAGATTATGAAAATTTATATCCACTTTTTGTTTTTGATGTAAGTAAACAATCAGCAATATTAAAGCCTTCAATAGTAGATGTTCAAGTTAAAGCAACATTTAATACACTTGTTCCAGCAAATACTATCGGATGTGCTGTTGTAATTTCTTATAAATTTGGAAAACTTTTATCTGATGGAAGCATCAGATAAAAGTTTTCAAAATATATATTCAAAATATATATTAGAAAATATCGAAAATAAAAATATTCAAAAAGAAATGAAAAAGATGGAAAAGATGGAAAATATGGTAGATATGATGCAAGTCAGCATAAAAATGATTAAAAATAAAGAAGGAATGATACTAGAAGGAATAAAACGAGAAGGAATAAAAAAGATATAGATAATAGAAAAAACTAGTAGATAGAATGCAACATAAAATATAACAAATAAAAGATAAGAAAAAAGAAATAAAGAAAGTGAAAATAATCGCAAATGAAATTAAAAAATATGTAATACATTCTACAATAGATAAGTTATATCATTCGAACTTAAAAGAAAATAAATTTATTTGAAATGAATAAATAAATTTCTTGAAAATAAAAAATGGTTTCACTTCTGGAGAAATTACACAATAAAAATAAAGAAGATTTAACAGAACAAGAAAGATTAGAAAATTATATAATATATTTAGATAAAATGAGAAGACGTCAAATAACTGAATTTAAAAACAGAAATAATATAAAATATACAATAAAATAAATTTTTTCAAAATGAGTTAAATAATTTTTCTTGCATATATAAAAAGAATGGAAAACGAAATGAAAACAAAAAATATAGTATATAAACTTCATTCAAATGTTGTAAATATATGCATTAGCGTAAAGAATGCAAATACTACAATTAAAATTGATCCTATTATTGAACTGGATGAAGATAGAAAATATAAAATAGTACTTGAAAAAGTAAATTATTATTGACTCGACGATATTTTATGTATAAAAAATAGTATTACATATTTAGATGGTGAAAAAACCGACATTGAATATGCAGTTTCACTAGAACATTGTGATAAAATAATATTCCATAGTAATTCTAAACATCGATTAAAATCAAAAAATATTTTACAAATGGATATTTCAATAATTGGTAACGACGAAAGACTGATAAAAGAATTGATAAAAATTAAATTTGGTATACGAGAAGTAAAAAATAAATCAAACGCATGCGCACTGACAAGTCACGTAATTGATGACGTCACACATTTTCAATAAGAAACGAAATTAGCACTAATTTGAAAAATAATTTTTAAATCTAAAAAAAATGATTTAAAAATTAAATTCTTAATTATTCAATTTATACATGCTATGGATGACATTGCACCATAAATTCAATTAAATTTATGGTTGAAAGATGGTTGAAAATAAAAATGAGGCAGAACTGTTCTCTTTCTACTACTAATTTAAAATGCCTTTTTTTTATATACACACTAAATAATGCATATAAAAAATTACTACCTTTTAAAACGCAATTGCCCATAGTTTAAATGTTTTTATTAACAATGTGCTATATTGTTTATTATTGTACTATATTGTTTATTAACATTTTACTATATTGTATCAGGTTTAACAATTAAACTTTTAAGAATATAAGATGTAAATAATGATTATTTACATCTAATATTCCTAAAAGTAAAATTGTAAAACCTGATACAACACTATCACAAAATATATTATGATGTCATATATTCTGTAGCTTACAGGGAATTATTCCCTATATATAGTTTGGATATCATGATTTATAAATATTTTTTGTTATCTATTGCAAAGTTAAATACAAATGCAATAACTGTGTGTACAAAAGAGTGAATATAAATTGTTGAAGATGAGATGCTGTATGAGCTAGATTCTAATACACAATGTTGATTAGATGGTTACTTTTTTTTATCTATATCAATGGTTAAAAATAAGAAATGTTTTCATTGATTTTATATTTCATTATGTATACTTTTGATATCATAATTTTAAAATGATATTTCAAATAGTATACCAACTTTTACTTTTAAAAGATATATTTGCCAACATGTTTTATCGAACTTTTAACATATACTAAATACCGATAAAAATTACCACATGTTTTGTTAAACAATATATTATTTTGATGATTACAATTCTCTAGATCAATAAACTAATAATATTATTACCAATAAAGTAAATAATAATGATGTTCTGAAAATTAAATTACTATTATTGCTAGTAACAAATATTTAAATGAAATTATAAATATGCATAAAGCATTAAAAAGTATTTTTACATTTATAATATCCAAGCTATAAATTTTCTTTTTTTTTTACAGTTAAATTATTTTTACTATAAAAATTTTTCATATTGTTAAGTTAAATGACAGGAACTGGTGTATTTGTGTTATTCATTAATATTAACTTTTTAGAATTTGTTTCATGTGTTGTTCAGTATCATACTTCTCCTGAATAACATCAATATCACATCTCCTCTCTCAAATCAAATATTAAATAATAAAAAGAACTGCAGTTTCTCCTTCGCTAGGATGAACTGGAAACTGAAGTAGGAAGTAGGATCATCAGGAAACAGGGAGTAGAGGAAAAAAGTGTTTTTTTGTCTTTACTAAAATCATTTGGATACAGAAGTACGAGATCTTTACCTTTACTTGACTGAACAATTCTTGGCTGTTTGTTTAGTCTGAATTGATGTCAGATGTTGCTGTTTCAGAGCTTAAAATCTCTCTGTAATTTGATGGATTAAGGTAATAAAGTAAACAATTTAAAATTCTTCATTGGATGTTTTCAATTTTTTGTTTGACATGGTGATACTTTTTTTCGCCATTTGATGATGCCTCTTAAACGAGATACGCTGGAAAAACTGACCCGTATTCTCCACCCTCTTTGCACTCCTGTATGTATGCATATATACATGTATACACCAATTTATATATTCATGTATATATATATATATATATATATATATATATATATATATATATATATATATATATATATATATTTATATATATATATATATACATGTATATTTATATACATATGTGAATATACGTATATATATATTTATATATATATATATATGTATATATATATATATATATATATATATATATATATATATATATATATACATATATATATAAATATATATATATATATAAACTTATATATATATATATATAAATATATATATATATATATATATATATATATATATATATATATATATATATATATATATGTATACATATATATATATATATATATATATATATATATATATACAGGTATATATATATATATATATATATATATATATATATATATATATATATATATATATATATATATATATATATATATATATATGAATATATGTATATATATATATATATATATATATATATATATATATATTTATGAATATATGTATATATATATATATATATATATATTTATATATATATATATATATATATATATATATATATATATGTATACATATATATATAAATATATATATAAATTTATATATATATATATATATATATATATATATATATATATATATATATATTTATATATATATATATATATATATATATATATAAATATATAAAGACAACACAAGTATGTCATAATAAAGTTTTATAATAATTTTTTTTCTGCTTTAAAAAAAATTTAAATTATTTAGTTGGACTTTCCTATATCAATAATTAGGATTAAAAAATCATGTTTTATTTTGTTTGATTATTTTAAGATTACAAAGGCGACACCCTTTAAATGGCTATTGTGTATTATTTAAATCCTCGGTTAATTTATATTAAGCAAAACCCAGAAGTCTTTGACATGCAGCTTACAGACTACTATGGAGGAGACAAATATATTGTTATTGTTGTTGTAGTTGCTCTTTAAGAAAGGTTGTTAATATTATATACGCTAAACTATGGTTTTTTTTATACATTTAACCTAGAGTATCCTTAGTTGAAAATTATTTTGGTTAATGTTGGCAGTTTATAATAAAAAATGTTCTTCTTTTATTGATTCTTCTTTTGTCAACTATTGAAATCATTACATTTATATGAAGCATAAAAACATTTTTAAAGAATTTTTTTAATGAGTAGAACATAAAAAAGAACATATTTTTATGTAATTTATAATTAAATATGTGTGTATGTTAAACTTTAGATGTTTTTTTGCTTAAAACTAGCCTGAAATACACTGAAACGGTGTAATTTAACACCAAAATGTTGTAAGTTAACACTAAAAAGGTGTGCAGCATGTAATACACTAAAACGGTGTAAATTAACATCAAAACGGTATAATTTAACACTAAAAAGGTGTTTAGCATATAATACACTAAAATGGTGTAAACTAATACTAAAAAGGTGTGCAGCATGATTTACACTAAAACTGTGTCATTTAGCACCGTTTCAGTGTTTTTCATGCTGCATACCATTTTTGCGTAGTTTAAATAAGAGTGTAAAAACATATACCTTTTAAATAAGAGTGTAAAAACATATGCTTGTCTCAGTAAATTACAAACTGATAGCATAATTTTGTAATATAGCTGTTATGATTTTTAAATATGTAAACACATATTTTTTTAAATATAGGTTTTGGACTATGTCAACTTTTCCACAAAAAATAAGCAATAAAAGGAATAAAGCAATAAAGTAACACTTTTTCCACAAAAAATACAACTAATTGATGTTGCCTAAAGCTTGGTGCTCGGCAGTAAATGTCAGTTATATATATATTTTTATTATTAGCCTTATTTTATCTAAATTATAGAGTTGATGGTTGGTACCAAAACTTAGAAGTTTTAAGCACCGTCAAAGAGTTATGGTTTTTATTAGTTCAGTTGTTCATAATATTTTACATGTGAGTTATTTTTATTTATTAAAAAAAAAATGTCTTAAAGGATTGTAAGGTTTGTTTTTAAAGATTTCGTTTCTATTATTTGAATTTATTTTAGATCAAATCTGTAAGTGCTTCTAAAGTTTATTATTGTTATCTATTGTTGAAAAGTATTTGTTAGCTGGTGTTTTAAAAGTTCTTACCTAGATAGAATTGTATGTTAATCGGACGTTTTATTCCAACATCCAAAATTTAATGGTATAATTAGCAGTGGTAAGTTAAAATTTTCTTTCAATAACATTTTGAAGATAGCATTGTCTAAATCTGTTATTGATCAAAACAAGTGAATTGCGCTTTGTAGGTATATTTTAAAAAAACCTTTTTGAAGTTTTTTAAAAAATTGCCTATTTCTTTATTGAATTATACTGCAAGTGATATAGCCCTAGGCTCAGCAGTTTTTGAGGCTTCAGTTCATCAAAAAATATATATTTAAAAGAAACTCTGAAAATAAATTTTATAATCATAATAGATAATCGTGAAAAGAATTTTAAATAAATTTAAAAACATGAAAGTTAAGTGTTGCAAAGTGGAGTTTTAAAAGTTTTATATATGATAAATGTTATTAACGTTTTTTTCTAAGTAATACAAAAATTATATCATTTGGTAACACTGTAACAGTTCACAAACCTTTCGCTGATCTGTAACTTGCAAGTAATAGAATGATGCCAAAAAAAATCCCAGGATATAAATTATGATGATTTTGTGTTACGTACAACATACTCATTTTCTTAAATTAAACGCACTTTGTTGAAATTGAATTTTCTTTAGATAAAAAATGTACGCTTTAGATGATACTCTTTGTTAAATATACCTTAAAATGGTACTCTTTGTTAAATATACCTTCAAACTTTTGATGTATTAGGACTTTTTATATATTAATATACTTTTGATATATTAGGACTTTTAATATACTTAATATTTTTTAAGGTATTTGTTCATATTAGGTAAATAATTGATCCAAATAATTGATTCAAGTAAAGTAAATAATTGATCCAAGTGACGTTAACAGTTTTAACGTTACTATGAATATGTCATAGATAGAGGTAATGATTTTCTTTACACATTTAAATCAGACGCCAATCACTATTTTAAAAAATAATTTTTTTAAACAGACATTTTATATAAGTTAAAAAATACTTAAAACTTTTATGTGGTTATTCATTACTGTTTTTTTTCTTCTATAACTTTTACGTAAGTTTTTATTATTTACTTATTTATGAAAATTTGAAAGTTTAAAATAAAATTCAACTATATTTTAAAAGAAACCAACAAGTTGTCATCTTATTTAAATTAAAGACAAACCAATTGTAATATATAAATTAAGAACAAACCAATAGTGATTTAAAAAAAATCAAACTTTTGCTTGTTAAATTTCTTTTAACAAAATAGTTTTCCCCTCCTTTATAGGTAAAAAAAAAATGTTTCATTTTTTTTTTCAATTTGTTCACTATGACGTATCATCAAAATCAAACTTTTTAGATGTAACATGCGGAGTTATGTGATTAATAGAATCAGTTATGTCACATAATTTCTCAAAAAATAGAACTTTTCCAAGCTCCTTTTTAGCCATAGTCTTAGTCAAGTTTTTTCTAGACTTTTTAACTACAAAAAGTACATTTTGAAGGTGATCTTCATCTCTAGTCGCTGAAATAAAATCTTTAATGAGTTTAATGTTTCTTTCTGCACCATCATTTACAACAGATATGTTTTTGATCTATGCAATAAAATCTAGCAACTGAGGATGGTTAAAAACATCTATAGTATTAAGACTATTATTAAGCCATTATTTTATACTTACTCTTGATGTTTTAAAATGTTTGAAGAGAAGGTAGCTTTGCTCGGAAATCAACTCAGGTAGCTCTGTGGTCTCTCCAATTTGTACATTTGATGGTTTACAACGCTGAAATTCATTTGGCTCTTCAAACTCAATCAGAGCTAACAACATTCTTAGCTTTGTTTCAGAAGGAACTTTTTTATCCCCAAAGGAAAAAACACAGAGTTGCGGAGTTAAGTACCACGTATGGCGTCCCATGCTGAGAAGCAAAGCATTTCCAATATTCTTACTAACTTTTCTCAATGCATAGGCTGTCTGGATAGCTTTCAAATCATTGTAGGGAGCCAGAAATCCTAAAAAAACTTTTTAAAAACCATGGAACATAGCAAATTGCAATGAACAAACTTGCAGCATTCAACTGCAGCATTTCTTTTTCTGTCAAGATATTACTGATATCTTTAGTCATATAAAAAGTCAGGATGTAGATCACATCTGCTAAAAACTTTGCCTCATGGCAGGCGCCAGGTTGATGGAACTTAAAATCTTGTACTTCAAGGAAGAAGGAGGCAAGCTTACAAACTATACCATAATCATTCCTTGAAAACACATCAGTAGTTGCTTTAGTCAAAAATGTCTTGGCTTCCTCTGCAACAGTGCGAATAACAGAGCCAATCCTTAGATCATTTCTTTTCCAGTATAATTTACATAAATTTTTCACTTCATTCACTTTCTCACAGATTTCAGGCCACTTGTTCTTTAGCTTGACATAAAGAGCTCTTCTTGGACCTTTAGTTTTCTCACCAGTACATGTACTTCATATATGTGTCTCCTACACATTATCCACAAAATTGGTAATTTCAAAATATCTGTAAGAATTTGGACTGCTCCATTTACTCCGCCTGTATTGCTTGCAGTTGTATCACAGCATATACCAATGATCTGCTCTTTACATCCGTAATATTCTAAAAGATTGTGCACTTGTTCTGCTTGGTCAACTCCCTTTGAAGAGGGACATTGAACAACACCTAAAAGATGGTCTTCCATGGTATCTTCATCCGGGGAATTTATTGAGACTGCAAGTCGCTCAATTTTTTGAATAATGTTAAGCCCAGTGGTAATTTGTTCCAACAGTTTGGTATCAAAATGAAGAATAAGCCGTCGGCCTTTAAGATGATTAGATATTAAAATCCACTCCGAGTCTCCTTCAAGTTCTACATATTTGAACTTTTTTCTATGAATCGTTAAAGCGGTATATCATTAATTTCTATACCTCCGACTTTAAACACTTCACTTAAAATTGCCAGATGAGGTCGTACACCAACATTGAACCTTGTTGCTGGAATAGCAGTACATTCAATGAGCTTTTTAACATTCACTGCTAGATTTATCCTATCTCCAGAATTGTACCTAGGTATCATTTTATAATATTTTTCTACCTATTTATAATTATATACTTTTCAATAAAACAGCTTTAGCTGGTGAAAATTACAACTATGTTATTAAAATAATACTATACCTGCGTTTTCAACTATACCTGCGTTTCCGACCGTTACGTTAAATGTTTTAACAATGAGAAAAGATGAAAAAGTTATGATATTATATGGAATAATTTAGTGCGGACGATTACGAAGTAATAAATGCATTTATTACTTTGTAGCGGTCTGCAAGTCCTCGGCGGTTAAAACTGAATCTGTTAACACAAATTTTGTGTATCATAGTTTTTAGTTTAAGATTTAACTTGTTTCTTTAAACAAAAGAAACATCAAAATTAAAATTCATCAACCAAAAAAATTTTTAGAATTTACTTTTACCTTGTGGTCTGCCAAATAAGTCTCATGGACCCCCAGGGGTGCATGGACCACTTGTAAGGAATCACTGCAATGTTGGATCGATGTCGTGTGCCAACTGGTTTGTTAATATATAATATTAATAAACTTATATTATCAACTTTATTGCAACATTGTAATTTCAATGAAAACTAACAAGTGTGTAATCAACGTTACTAAAATATTCTGATAAAAAGTTAATAGAAACAACATCATTATAACGTTGTAGTTCTGATGAAAAACAAACGGTAATGTAACCGACGTTCTTACAGTATCGAAAATTTTGATGAAAAATAACGTTAATGTAAACAACGTTAGATTTAATTAGTAATTGCGTTCAACATACCCAACATAAATCCAATGTTCGATTCATGTTGTATGCCCAATGGAATTTTAATATATTATATTTTTAGGTTTATTTAAAAAATATCTTTTAATTATGTTGATACTAATAATACAACTAATTTATTTTAATTTTTGATGATAAACTAACATTTATGTTAAACTAATCACTTTGATATAATGCAAAACTATGCGCAACCAAAGTAATCTAAAACATCTGGAATATCTATCACGCAGGTTAAGTGATACCCCTCTTTGCATCTGGAACACTTTATTATTAAGTCTTGTAAGTTGTTTCTATACTGTCAATGGTTTAACAAAGACACTTTTTAAAATTTTAGAGTATTGTAAGGTATTGTTCTTTAAACTTTGTTCATAAGTAAATTTACTTTCGTTTTGCAAAAACGCACAGCAATCTTATTGTTTCTAGTTGTTTCGAATCATAGAAAAATCAGCATAAAAGTAAACTACAATCGTTTCTTTTTTCTGTAATTAAATATCCGTCATTTACTTGTTACTTGACATACTATAAAACACTATATCATTGCTATTATTATCTAAAAAGTGCAACATGCAAATATGAATTTGTTTTATTATGTTGTTAATTGTAAACTAATATCCATATTTATAATCGAACACTTAAAAAGTGTTGTTTTTTTTTGCTAGCAAACTACTTATTTAACCCCTATCTTCTCTTAGAGAAGAAAGGGGTTAAATAAGCAGTTAGAAAGAATTATTAGAACAGTAAAAAGTATTGTGAGTATAGTCAAAATAATTTTAAAATTTTTGAATTAAAAAGCAGATAATAAAAATGGTAATAAACAGTATCATAAAAATGATAATAAACAGTAAAAAAGTGCATTTATTTAAATTAATGATAATTTTCAAGTCATCATATTTAGAATTTCTTATGTTTGAAGTTACTTAATAAGTTTAAATCTTAGCTAGCATAACATTCACAAAATTGTTGTTAACTTAAAGCAAAGCTGCAAATGTTTTTCTGATTTAAAGAAATTTAAACGTTAAAGGAAAAGTTCATCTGCAACATAACAAAGTTCTTCTGGAACATAAAAAAGTTCTTCTGCAGCATAACAAAGATCTTCTGCAACAGTTTCAAAAGTCTTGATTAAATCTTTTAAAATTTGCAAAAATAAATCTGATTTGTTGCAGACTTCAATCGAATCATCGAGTCAATGACTTTAATGAGAATCAAGTCGAAAATAAAAAAGTATTTGCTCTGTGTAAAAAAAAGCAAACCTAATTTATAAAAAAAAGGTACATTTATATCTAACAGCCAAGGGACAGTGGTAGCGTACTTGTCTCAGAAACTTAAGATCCGTGGTTCAAACTCCACCACTGAGCAAGTTATGCGACATTGGTTGGGAAGGAGGAGTGAACTTCTAATTAAATGCTCATCTGCGGTGCTTTGTGATAAAACCGTACGGACTTCTTGGAGCACCTAAAATAAAAGTTATAAAAAAAAAATCTAATAATGAGTTTTAAAACATCACGAAAAATAGGTTTATGCTTATGTCTTAATTCTTACTGTATTTACTTTTGTTACATTCTATTGTGTTGAACAACTATTAATATTTTTTTTTATAATAATATATTTCTTTAAAATTGCTAACAATTCAATAAATAATAGTTGTTAATCTTCATCTTTTTAAGTCAATTAATCTCACAACAGAAGTAAGCATGAATTAAGATTATTCATCCACAATCAATTCTTATTGGTTGTCAGAAAACAATGCGTTATAATTACCAATACCATTTCTGATTATCCCAAAGTGAAGTTTCTTAAGTTTCTAGAATATCTTTATTCTTTACACATCTTCCGGAATTGGTCAATTTTTAGTTAATATCCCGGTGGGAAATCGGCTAGCAAATAGTTAGCTATAATCGTTACGATAAAGAAAGCGATTTAGCCACGAGGATTGCTAGCTTTTTTAAGTTAGCGAAAAGCTATCGATATTTTAAAAGATTTGACAGCGATTTGGCTAGGCAAAGACAGCTAGCTTAATAAGCTGAAGATCCACTGGCTATTGTACCTAGCGTCATATCGTAATAAAATCGTTATCTAAACAAATTTGTTATGTAGCTATCAACCAGCTATAGATTTTTAGATATTTTGTAGCTAGCTACAAAGCTACGATATGTAGCTAGCAACACATTGCTACAAAATTGAAGTGTTTAAAGTTCAATTATTTTCATAATTATAATAGACTCAACACTAAAAATCGAATTTTTAAAAATATTTGCAAAAAATAAAATTAGAAAAAAAAAAAATTGCTTGAAAATCGCTATAAAGCTAGCTAGTCGCTCGCTAGTCGCTAGCTTATTTCCCACCGGGATTGGTCGAAAATTAAATAAAACATTTAGTGACAAATAGTTGAACAAAAACGCACGGTTGATTTGGATTTACATTTCACGTCTTTAATGCAAACATTTACAATAATGACTAACATAACGTTTTTAATTAACACAATAACATATATAAAGTGTCAAATCAATTATTAAACAAAACGTTTACTTTTGGTTGATTCTGAACGAATTTTCAGAATGAAATCCTGGTTAACGGTTAAATCAAACCTCCTTAAACGTCAAGACTGATATTTTCGATTTCTCTTTAAGGATTATTAAACGTAGAAAAAGCGTTCATTAAAATATTTATTTAAACGAAAAAGCATTCATACTAGTTATTATAATAATATATAAGGCGTCTAATTTTACTGTGTTTAGTAATATATGAAAGTATTGAATTGCTCCTATTACTATTTTGTTGCAAATAAATGGCCGTTTATTTCTTAGTACAACTAATTCATATTACTTATTAAACTTTTCAATTTGTAATTATCATTTTAAAATTTTCAGTCCTCAACCGCAAAAAGTAGTACAGTAATACTTTTGTGCAATAAATTTAAAAAGTATATTTATTAGTAGAATCCCGAGTGAACAGTATTCTACTGTATATATATATATATATATATATATATATATATATATATATATATATATATATATATATATATATATATATATATATATATATATATATATATATATATATATATATATATATATATATATATATATATAATAAAATCCCGTTAACTCGGAGGTCATTATTTATTGTCCGACTTTCGAATTAATCAAAGCTTTCGTAAAGTCAGACTTTTTGAAAATGTCCGACTTATCAAGATTTTGCGAATAATCGAATGTTCTTCGACATATAAATATTATATAGGTATATATGGAACATTATAATCTTTTGTGAAATACATACTTTTGTATATAAAAAATATACTACAGACGAAAAAAATCCAAAACTTATGTTTGTTTCAGTGACACAATTCTGTTTCAATCAGCATTTAAGCATTCAAAGCTTCCAATTTCACTACTTTAAAAATAAGAGTAAAATGAGAGTAAATATTGAAAAAATATCAAGGGAATTAATTGCTATAAAAACTTGTTCAGTTGTTGGCTTTGTAACCGTTTAGACGTTTTTAGACGTTTCCTTTATTTATTAGACGTTTCCTTTATCTTAAATGATACCTTTAACAATTTCTTATTTTGTCATCACTCCTCCCATAACCAAAATGTCAAACGTTATTTTTAATACAGGAAAGGATTCTCTGCATTAAAAAACCTATAGTTAATAATAATGGTTTCTGAAACGTTATTCAAAGAATGAACAAGCATTTTTATAGCATCAAGTATGAATGTTGAAGCCATTTATTTTCCATTATCAATAGCATTTATGATCTTGTTAGTTAATTTAAATTAGTACTTACACTTCAATAATTAAATGACTCCTTGATACATTGGCTGCATCCATGAAATTGTCTTAGGGTAAAAAAAGTAGAATGTGATTGATTTAAGGTTCTCAATATTCGGACGGGCGGTGCAGTAATTAATAACCAATGCTACACAACGGCCTTCTAATGCAAACTTTCTGTTATTTTCTCCTACATATTTCTCAAATAGTTCAGAGGCCGACCAGCTCTTTTTTTGCGTACAATTATAACATGGAGTACTTCTAAATCCTTCAAAGTAACTGCTTGATTTCCTAATAATATTGTAATCATCTGCTTGATTTCCTAATAGCATTCATTGGAGGTTTTTCTGCACATTTGTGAGCTGCAACAAGTCCAGAGTATAATAATTTCAATAAGAACTTTAAATTTTGTTAACTTTACAATAAGAACGCGGAGATTCGCAGAAAACCATAAGATTTTGTCATCGAGAACCACCTTAACAAATTTTAAACAAATATTAATCGTTTAATAATACAAATATAAAAATTTACCCATAAATACATAAAAAGTTATTTAGACACATAAACACACACACGCAAACACGTGCACACACACACACACAAACACACACATATCAGGCCAGTATCGTGTAATTTTTTAGGAAGGGGGCTCGTTTTTGAAAAAAAAAGGCAGTTTTAAAACACGAAACCATTATCTTACTAAATTTACTTAATAAAGTTTTCGTGAAACATAGCTATATTTGTGTAACCAATGTTTACATAAACGAATTTATTGTTCTCCGAATATTTTTTCTATTTTTATACTGCATAGACGTATAAGCAAGCTCCTTGTTAAAAAACGGGTATCGATACATAGAATAATAATACTTTGATAAATGGTTTGAATTTTTATTCAAAAACTGAACTTTTTTCATACAATTTTCTAGGATGTAAAGTAAAAAATAATTTTGAGACTTGTTTATAATCAACAATTTCATTGTAGTGAATATTCATGATGGCTAATGAACCAGTTCTATCTGCAGTCATACTGGCTCTCAACCATGTTCTTAATCTTTGCATTGCAGAAAAACTGCGTTCACATTCTGCGGACGTTACGGGTAATGTACATCAGATCTTTAGAAGCTCAAAGAGATTAGAATATTGATTTTTATCTCAGATTTTAATGGCTTTAGCTAGAGTATAAGGCCTATCCTCGGGTTTAATAACAACCATTTTCTTTTCCAAAACATGATTTCTTGATCTACAGCTTCTGAGTTTGAAAGATCACTTTTATACATTTTAACTAACTCCTGGAAGGCAGTTATTTAAAAACTTAACAGCAATGCAATTTGTCTTTTGGAATCGTGTTTTTATTTCTGAAATGATAGTGTTAAGAAAAGGTACAATCAAGGCCCGTTTATAATATTCATGGGGACTCTCTGCTGGTACGTTATTTCTGTAGGCCTGTCTTATAGTGATTCTGGGAATCGTTGGTTCTATAAATAATTTACTTGCCAAACAAGTAACTTGTTGGTAAACTGCCTAAGTTTCTTTTTCAACATTTTTCTATAGATGGTTCTAATCGTCGATTGTTTCTTGAATGTAACTGTATACATACACTACATCAATTGTGCGCCCTTGTAACCTCTCTGTTATATACAACAACGGGTGAAGTAAGCGGTACAAAGTTATAATTGCATTAAGAAGTGAGTAGGTCTCTCTTTTTCCTTGTGCGTCTCAATCCATAATAAACTCTATATTGAACTGTTCTAAATTAGGGTGTATTCCTAAAATAATCTCTAATGCCTCTGCGATAAATTGTATAGCTAAATAAAAGTGTTCATATGCATCTCTTTCTGACCATCTTGTTTTGCATATCCCTATCAAAATTTTTTTTTTTTTTCAGTTGATTTACAGCGGATCTACGCAGCATGCTCCAGCAAGTGCTCTCTTTTTAGAGAGGTATTGAAATAAATTGATATATTTCTGTATATCTTCAAAATGTTATCAATGATTGGTATTTTTTATGTTGCAGCAATTGATAAACTCAAATTATGTTAGCTACAATGTGTTACAATTACTTTTGGTGATCCTTTTTAAATTTAGCAACACCTTTTTTTACAGATTGCATGTTTGGCGCGCTATTGTAACACTGGCCTCTACAAGAACTAATTTCAATTCCACTTTTGCGATAAAATTTTATCAAGCTTTCTCCAATATGTTTCCCTGATATCCTGTCAAGATTCAAAAAGTCAAGAAATATTCTCTAATTTCTTTTTTTTCGCTTACGTATCTCATACATACTGATAGAATTTGTTAGTTTGCAGTTGTTACCTCGTCTGCTAAAATTGAATGGTAATTTGCAGGTTTAATTTCATTAATTAGCCGCCCTTTTATACATTTCTTTCCAATTATATCAATTAATTCATTTTGACTTTTGGGGCCAAGGTAGCTGACATCTTTGCGTAATGGTGTTTGTATATGTGCACTAAGTTCAGCGTTTTGGCAAGCTATTTCTTGCACAATTGTAAGAAAGTTTTTAGGATTACCTTTTTGGTTTGAGTTTTCCATACATTTTTCATAAGTTCCACGAAATGCAAGCCCTTGTTTTCCCATCAAATGCATTATTCTACCTAATGTTTCAACAATGTACGAGTATATTTGTTGTCGGTTTTTTAAAGTGTCATCGCTTTATAATGGAATGGTTTGTCTTGGATCTTCAAAACGACAACAAATGCCATTAGCTTGTTCGATAGCTTCTTTATGGTTTCTATTGTCTATATGAAGTTTTTGTTTCTCAAAAACTTTGTGCCATTCCTTATATCCACGGTTAACAAAAGCTCCTAAAGATTTTTTTTTATCCTGCTTTATAAATAAAGTGCAGTATTTGCAGTACACTGCGTCTTCATTTTTGCTGTAGACAAATCCATTTTGTAAATATTCTTCTTTACAAGCGCGTTTACAACCATTTTTTAATGTTTTGGGAAACTAAAAATGTATCTTCTGTTTTAAGTTATTCGTAAACATTTTGTATATTTCATGTAGTGATAATTCTTGATTTCCGCGCAAGAGTTCGTCAATATCATATCGTTTTTCTTCTTCTTTAAGATCACCTTCTTTCAAATTTGTTTGGTCTACTTTGCATGAAAAGCCTTTGTTAACATTATTATCATCTTTAGTGACATCCTCTTTTTCTTCTTCTTCGGGCAATGTTTCATTGGTTACATTTTAAGAACTGTCGATAATAAAAAACACTTGAAATGTTAGTAATCAATAATAAACTTTCAGATCTTAAACTATACCAAAATTAAAGAAAACTCGCGTCAATATTACAATAAAAAATAAGTAATAAAATAAGCACTATCATTAAAAAATTTAACGTGTAGATAATATCTATATCTAGTTAATATTTATATTTAGTTAATATCAAACTAATCAAACTAATTATTATAAAGAGAAGATCAAAAAAAGGATTTTACTTAATATATCCAGCTAACGATTTGGATTTCTTTGCAGCATTTTGAAGCTCTTTTTATCAGCTGCTCATTTTCTAATTTGGTTAGGCATTTTAACTTTATCGTTTGCTTTTAAAAGTAAATTATTATTAGTAGAGAATTGTAATTACAGTATAAACTCTGGAGAGACTTTTTTATTTTTGTAAACGAAAAATTAATTTTTTTATTTTTATTTTTCGTTTACAAAAGATTTCGTAATGCAATGACTTTTAATGACGCTTTACGAGAAACAATAAAGTAAAAATTGTTTCATAAGAATGATTCATAAAAATCAAATATTTATCATAAAAATTTTGGTTGTCGGTTAAATGCGAACTGCGAACCGCGAACTGCGAACCGGTAAAATGCGAATTTTTTTACGAACCAAAGCCTTATATTTTAAAGACCATTATTGTTTTGATATGATAAAAAAAAAACTCTCCTATTCTTAATTATCTATTTTAAAGCCGTATTTAAAATAAAATTTTTATTTTTTAAGTGTAAAACAAGCGCGTTGCTACATCGACTAACTCGCAACGGAAAGCTGCTAAATCAACTGGGGGTTTGGTTTGGGCAGGCAGTCTATCAAATAATTTGAAAAAAAAAAAAAAAATTATATAGTATTTGTCTAGTTTTGTTTAATTTCCTTTTGTTTATTTTTTTAATTAGTTTTTTCGCTGAAAAGTCCTTAAAATATACCGCTATATGAACTATTCAACGGAAATAAAATATTACATCATTAACAACCAATAGGATGATGGTTCGCAAAAAAGTTCGCATTTTACCAGTTCGCAGTTCGCCGTTCGCAGTTCGCATTTTACCTAGTACCAAAAATTTTGATTAAATATTTTGACATCGAAAAGAGTCTGGAAATAATTTTTGGCGTCGAATTAAAATAGGCACTTTGCATAAAAAGGGGGCTCAATCGCACCCAACGACCCCTCCTCCACCGTACGGGCCTGCATAAATACATATACATACACACACACACACACATATATATATATATATATATATATATATATATGTGTGTGTGTGTGTGTGTGTGTGTGTGTGTGTGTGTGTGTGTGTGTGTGTGTGTGTGTGTGTGTGTGTGTGTGTGTGTGTGTGTGTGTGTGGGTGTGTGGGTGTGTGTGTATGTGTGTATGTGTGTACATGCAAGTTCATGTTCGTACAAAAACACACAAATATAAATAATACACAAAAATAATTTATACAAATATAAATTTATCGTTATTATACGTATAGATCAAGTGAATATAACAGATAGATACATAGCAATTGTTATGTGTACAAAATAAAATTACAATAAAAGATTTCTTAGGAGTATCAATAATAAAACAAAACAAACATAAAAATTTATAAGCAAGTTTTCAATTGAAAAAAGAATTTTTTTAAATTTTATTTAAAACAAGAAAACTTTTCATTCTTGAGAAAAATCAGTTAATCGTATCTTTAAATTCTTACCTTCAATACATTTCTCACCTTTCAAATGCATACTATTTTTGGAAGTGCTTTATAAAACAAACCGAACTCATCTGCATTAAATATATCATGTTTGCTGTAACGACAATAATGTCGGCAAAGTTGCTTCGCTCCTAGGATCGGTTATTTTATTGGAACATCTTAACTTTCACTTCTGAAAAATAAGAAAAGTAATTTTGAAATTAACATAAGTTTTATTAGCTATGGTTTAGGACTTTTTTTAAACAAATTAAAATAAAAGAATTGTATTGATAAACTATTGATTTATGGGTAATGGAATGGAAACGAGAGTTCCATGCTTATTTTTATTTTTTAGATAAACGACTGAAATTATGTAAATATCAATGAAATAATATAATGATTAAATTCATGCTTTATCCAAATCCTCAAATATATGGAGGTATGCATCCGTTCTCTTTTTGCAGAAGTTTTTTTTCAACTTCTGAATGTCTTTTTCTTTTGATCATCCAGACTGTTTTGGAATGCTATATTTCTTTAAAATAGATACAAATAGTTCTTCCTTATCGAGTTCTTTTAGTTTTATGTGTTTTTCTTTTATAGTTCTACTTCATAGTTTTATTTTAGCAACCTTCGACTTTTAGTACTTTTAATAAATAAAAAAAAAAAAAAAAAGAACGAGATAGAAAATGGTCTGACTTAAACAGAGTACAACTTAAGCGGATGATTTTATAACACGTTGATAGAAAAAATTCCATTTAAAAATTTGTCCGAATATGTAAAAGTGCAATTTATCCAGGGTCCGAGTTAATGGGTTTTAGCTGTAGTTTTATGTAAAGTTTAGCAACGCTTCAATCTTTTTAATGAATACGTTTAATAGGCGTTGAATAAAGGTTCATAATAGTGACTATTATAAATAAATATTAAAATCATTTAGTCAACACCTGATAAGCTTATAATTTAAATATTTGAAACGCTTCAATCCTTTTCTTATAGGGAGAAGAAGGCAGTTTAGGAATTATTTAGGACAACGCCAAAATTTTAAAAAAGTACTTACTTATCAACCATGTCAACTCTATTAGAAAATTGTTAACTGTATTAGACAATTGTAAGTACTTTCGCACGTAACCATCACAGGATAATTTTCAGGAAAGCATTTAAATAGGCTTTTCTACAAACGACTTTTATTTTTTAATGAAAAAGTTGCCAAAAATTTTACTTAGCGCTTAAAATATTAAAGTAAAATCATTTATCATTCTGAACTTCATTATCTTTTATTAAAAATTATTCATCACATTTTAGCCAAGCGCAAACTAAATGTTTCATTACCAGGATATTTTATAACTTGAATGATGAAATTTGATGATTGATTGACCAAATATCGGCTAAATTTAAGACAATTTACGGACTATAATATTTGATTAACAAGGATCAAATTTTATCAACAAAAAACTGGATGAGCTTTTAAAAACATTTGGTTGTGAAATTGATTTCTTTTCGCGACATTCAACGTTTTAAATCTAAGAAGCACATGCAACAATATGCTACCAAAATATGTAGGTTGCAATTATCAACTTATCAAAAATAAAAAAATTTAAAATATAAATTAAATTTAAAGTAAAAAATTCGGGCTAAAAACTTCAGTTTGGTTATTTAAGCATTTTGATATACTTTTAAGTTAGCCACCCTCAAGATAATAGAGTTTGTAAACGTCATTACTGGAAAAGATTAACTTAGTGTTGTTAGCAAACGCGATACTCATTAAATTTGAGGCTTTATTTAGATTTTTTATTTAAATCAAAAACAATATTGGTCCTAAAACGGAACTTTGTTGAACAAAACGGAACTTTGTTGAACAGATGAAATATTTACAACCGTCATCAAATTTGTTCCTGAAACAAATTCTTAAAAATAAATGGAGAAAGAAGTAAAACTAACAATGCATTTATAAATTTCTAATCGCCAATTTTAAATATTTAAAAAAATTTAATCAAGAACTGTAATCAAATATTGCAATGATCAAAAATTGCATTACACTTTATTTTGCATGACTTTGTAAAAAAAATCAATTACTAATATCCTGAAGTAAAAAACATTGTAAACATGATCTAGCTTTTTCACGGGTGTGCACCCAAATATCAATATCTTCAACTTATATTAGTCCACTGAATTTTTAGTTGGACTAAAATTAGTCGACTAACTTTAAAGCTAAGCTAAAATTAGTAAGATAGCTTTTTTTTTACTAAAAATATTTGATTCACTTTTTGGACTGCTAGAAATTAGTTAACTAACTTTTTAGTTTCATTAAAATTAGCTGACTAACCTTTTAGTTCGACTAAAATTAGTCGACTAATTTTTAGTTAGGAAAAATAGTTAAACTACTTGTAGCTTATCATAGCTTTCAGAAAAATTTATCAAATATTAATGTTATATGTTTATGAACTAAAAACTTATCAAATAATTTATAACTTATTATATATAACTTATAAACTATAAACATGACAAATAATTTATAACTTAAAAATTTGACAGAAATAATATTACTATTCAAACATTTTTAAAACGTAAAAAAAATAGCTGGAACTAAAGGCTTTAATGAGTTTGTAATTGTATATTAAAATAAAGTTTAGATGAAGTACTGCAATCATGATGTATTGTTTATATTGCAAATTAAGAAATTCTGTTTTTTCCTTATATTTTAATGAACTACCCTATTATATTTGTTTTTTATTTAATAATAATTAGTATTTGGTTTGGTTCAAAAGAAAAAAGTATTTGAATATGTATACTACCGTCTATAATTATTCAAATGGTCGTACTTTTTAATACAAAAAATTGGGAAAGAAAACTAAAAACTAAGTTTACCTGAATTATATGTTATCTTCCTATTTATTAGGTTTACAAAAAAATATTATAAAGTCCCATTAGATTAATTTATAATTTACTTGCCTATTAATTCTTGAAATTCCTTTTTTAAAAATTTGCTAGTATAGACATCTTGTGATTAGGCTAAATCATTCAGTTCAGTATTTGATCATTTTTGAACTTATTAAAATAACTTAAACAATGTTGTGAAGAATATGTTTTGAATTTAAGCTTTAAACCATTTTCTTCTTAAAAAATAAATGGCTTCCAATTAACGTAACTTTTCCAAAGTTAAGCATGAGTTTTTAAATATCCAAGTAAAATATTTTTGTCATTATTCACTCTTTTTTTACAATGTCATCTGTGGAATCTCTTTAATCTTTTAAATCTTTTTAAGTATCCAAGTAAACTACTTTTGTCATTATTCACTCTTTTTTTACAATATCATCTGTGGAATCTCTTTTTTTACAAGATCATCTGTTTTTATGAAGGATAAATTTTTTGATTTTTGCAATCAAAGGATTTCTATTTATGTTTGGAAGATTTATTTTTATCGAAAGTGGCAGAGAAATCCAAGAGTGAACTGATTGATATTTAGTAGATTGAATACCATATTTGCTTGTTTTTTTTTGAAGGTAGAGCTAGATTATAACATGATACAAATCTATATTTGTAATTGTAAATATCAATTATGAATTTAAAATAACAGTTGAAAGCAATAGGCATGGTATTATGAGTCACACAGAAAAACACAGTCAAACAAATAGATGAGTTCAAAATATTTGATAAACTTCAAAACATTTGATAAACTATAAATTTTTATTTAGTTTTTTAAAAGATTTACTAACAATAAGAAGACTGGTATTATCAGCAAAATAATATGTTTTGGAGAATTTGGCTCATGTATTCAGATCATTTATTTAAACGAGGAAGAGTAAAGGACTTAAAATCGAACTTTGTGGAACATCAATAGATGTAAACCTAGTATTGAATGGAATGTTTCCAATGCTTACTAACTCAGAACGCCTATAAAGGTACAAATTAAACCATTTAAGAGCAACTCCTCTGACATTGAAATGATTTAATTTAGACAGCAGAATTTCATGATTAACAGTATCAAACTCCTTCTGCAAATCAACAAACATTCCAGCAAAAAACTGTTTTTGAACAAGAGCTTCGCGTATTGTCTCAGTTAATTCAAAAAGTGCTTGATTTGTACAGTGCTTTTTGAAAAAATTAAAGGCTATAGAGACTATTAGATTGATTTAAAAAGATTTATTTTTTGTTAAATATGAATCTTTCAATTTTGCCCATATTAGATTGATTTAAAAGGTTTTCTAGTCTGTTAAACATGAACCCAGAATGGTTAGTTAACCATTCTAATGGGGTCCCGGCTGGGACCCAACTGGAGAAAATGATGGGACCCATATGGGTATCCCATATAGGGATACCCATATGCATTCCATCATTTTGTCAGTGGGATCCAACTGGGTCCTATCTGGGATTAGCCTGGGTTTTTGACGGGAAATCCCATATTAAACCAGATATTTTTTTCATTTACCGCGGGTTTTCTTGATTTTTTATAGTTTGTTTTCGCAAATTTTTTGTATTACGTATCTGCGAAATAATGTTAAAACTTTTTGATTAAAAAGCATCGCATTTTTATATAAAACTAAGTAAAGGCTATTTATATTATCTGTATTAAATTCGCTGTCAGGGCAATAAAATGTATCAGGTAAATGAATATTTGGTCCGACAATTTTTACGAATCAATTGAAAAAATAGATTTGAATTTCATAATATTTTTAAGCAACAAAAAACTAATATTATACAATGATTTGATGCAGAACTGTTCTACAATAGTAATATACTACCACATTAGTTCTTTCATATCGCCACCATAATTGCATGACAAAATTCTGCTTTAAAGTTTATCGTTACGCTTCTTTAGTGCTTTCATCCACTTTTACTCTAATTTTATAAATTAAAAATAAACATTTAAATGATATAATATATGGCATATATGTTTACAAAGTATAGATTAAAATATTTGTTGATAATATTATTTGGGGTATACCATGCAGTGTGCCATACGATGCCATATCTTCCATATAACTAACAAACACTAGGTAAACAAAAACACACGTACAAATCACAGGCTAACTCAATAAAGTATATAAATCGATATACGTGTTATAACAATAGCCAGATTGAAGTAGAAGCTTAGGGTAGGACAATTATTCACAGTTTGTTGTTACAAAAATAACAAAATTAACAAATAAAATGAACTTAACATATATAATAAAATACAAAAATAAATACTGAAGAACTGAAGCCTCGATATGACACCATGAATAACGGTTTTTCAACTTCTTCAGTTGCAATCATCTAGTTCTAAATTTTCTTCAGTTCAAATTTATTTTTAACAGACATCTTACAGGGAATTTAAAACAATGTTATTTCACGGTAAATGTTTGATGTTATTAAAAAGGCATGACATAAATAGACTTGTAAACAATTAGATAACACTAACATTTAAAATTTAAAGTCTTGACTCAAGTTAGCCTGTCATCAAACCCTTAAAACAGTTGGTGAGGGTTTAATATCTTTTATATAATTTAATAAATGCAAAAATAATCAATGTCACTAACATTTAGATAAAATCTAATTAAACGATGATCATTTTAGGTTATATTATTACTTGAAAATAATTATTTGTTACAGTACAGTATATTGAAAACAATTTTAAACAATTGTAGTTTTGACAACAATAAATTTTGTATTAAAATTATTTTCACAATAAAAATTTACAACTAAAAACAAGCGTAGAGTACTTATATTAATATATATATATATATATATATATATATATATATATATATATATATATATATATATATATATATATATATATATATATATATATTTATATAAAATAGTTATACCCGTGATTAGTTAAACATAACATATTTTAATTATCATTAACCAAAATTTGTTTAATTTCATGTTGTCTTACAGCTATTTTTTGTGATTACTATATGATATCATAATAACATAATGAAATTGATTTACCATAGCAAGTGAAAAATACAAAACATTCATGATTATTCAAACATTCAGTTTTTGCAATATTTAGTATCGAAGCTACATTTTCAATTTTATATTGCACTTGAGTAGCATTTTATGTATATTTAATCTATTTCACAACAATCTAAAAAAATTATAACATCCTGTGTTTAATAAAATACATCTTAAAACCTGAAAACTCAACATTTTCCTCATTTAGACTAGCCAAATTGTTTCTTAAACTAATGTCTGAATATTGCTATCAAAATATATACACTTTTATATTTTAAAGAATTTAAAAAATGTATTTAATAAATAAATATATTCAAACAAAATGTGATTTTTTATTATTACAGACAAATAAAGCTAAACGTTAAAACACCTGATAATTTTTGTTATTACTTTCTATTATTTACAAATAATTCACAATATAAATAATTTAAACATTTTTTCATATAAAACCTTATATTATAACTTAAGATACCAGTTACAGTATTTATAATATAAGTATTATATTATTAATTATATAAATTATAAAAAAATGCAAAACATTTATGTATTTATAAATAATATGTAAAGTTTTGGATATAGCAGTGTTACTTAATAAAACCTTACCATATTTTGTAAAGTGACATTGAGAATTGCTACACACCAACTGAGTGTATTTCGTTTTTTGTAACTAAGTGACTGAGCCATAACTGTTAGCACACCAAACCATATAAACTAATTTGAAATATTTTCAACATTTATCTATTGCATAAATAAATATAAATGTCTTCAGTCTGTAATAAAGTAAACATTGACATACTCTCAAACTTATTAATGGTTATGAAATTTAGAGCAGTTAAGAAGTATGTTAGTTAGCATTTAAGAAGTATATTAAGAGTATGCCATGTTTTTTTTTTGTAAAATTGTTTGTTAAATGAATATCTAAATATTGCTATAAAAATATTTATATTTTTATTATAAATTAAAACTGATATGTAAATAAATAATTTTTCCAAAAATACTGAAAAAGAACCAAATTAAGTTCCTGTTCACTTTAAATGCAAGTCCATATTCAATAGAAATCAATCTGCGTTAATGCATATGTCATTTTAAAAGATTTTTTCATATTTTCAAGCATAACTTTTGCCGCAATCGTTGCACCATATGGGACCCATCTTTTACCCAGTTCAAATCCCAGCCATGACTCAGTTCCAATAATCTAGTTACATTCCAGCTGGGACCAATTGTTGAGGTTAACTGGGAATTTTATCATTTTTATTATTAATTACTATTATTTACAAGTAATTCACAATGTTAATTATTTAAATATTTTTTCATATAAAACCTTATACTAGAAATTAAAATTAAAGTTATAATATTTATGATATAACTCAAATTATAAATATTATCACTTTACAAAACATAATATTACTATGTTTTGTAAAGTGATTATATGACTAATAGTAAGGTTTTAATAAGTGACACTGCTATATATAAACTCATCTCATTTTATCATTATAAATCCATAATATGAAAGTAAAAATTTACCATTTTCTATAAATTATATATTTGATAATATATTACTTATACTATGAGAAATATATTAACTATATTACTTATAAAATATATAAATATATTTAATAAATGTATGATATATAAATACATTTATGATATATAAATACAA
Source organism: Hydra vulgaris (assembly GCF_022113875.1). NCBI lineage: Eukaryota > Metazoa > Cnidaria > Hydrozoa > Anthoathecata > Hydridae > Hydra > Hydra vulgaris. Next base: position 2,334,780 of record NC_061170.1, read on the forward strand.
AATGTATAATATATAAATACATTTAATAAATGTGTGATTTTATTTTTTTCATAAGTATGTAAAACTTGCATATTATTTATAAATATATAAACCATTTATTAAATGATTTATGTGAAAATGAATAATATGTAAAGTTTACGTACGGCAGTGCTACATAGTAAAACGTTGCTATATTTTGTAAATAAAATTTGTCAAAGTCATTGTCAAAGTCATCAAAAAGTCTATGAGATTTGTTTGAAAAAACCATTAAAACCAAACACACTAAGCCATTACTGTAAGCACACTAAACCATATAAATTATTTAAAAAAAATTTAACATTGTAGTTTTGTAATTTTATTTTAACATTTTAACTTCTTAATGAAAACGATACCAAAAAAACTGCTTTGATTAGAAATACACGCTACCATTAAACTACGCGTCTCATCTTCAAACCCATATGGGACCCATCTGGCACCAAGAACTGGGTTGGTTAACTGGGATTCCTTCAATTATGCCGATATTAGATTGACTTAAAAGGTTTTCTTGTCTGTTAAATATGAATCTTTCAAATATGCCGATATTAGAAAGTAACGATATCCCAGTAAGCACAGGACGTTTTTAAAACGTTTTAATTCCGTTCAATTTACGGTCGGACGTTAAAAGAACCAATACAATCGTTTTTAAAACGTTTTTTTGCAAACGTTTTTTTTAATGTTAGTTTAAACGTTTTTTTAGCGTTTTTTAAACGTTTTATTTTTTTTATTAACTTACGAAATTTCTCAGTTAGCTTACGAACGTTTTTAAAACGTTTTTTTAACGTGATAAAAAAACTTTTTTTAAACGTACAGCACGGCAATATTTAAAAGAGTATGTTTACTCAAATAATGGCGTGACCTTCGATTAGGCGAATTGATTTATTTAAGTAAAAATTATATAAATTAGTATATATTTAAATCAACCAAGTGTTTGTATTGTTTTTTTGTAGAATTAAATTTGAAAATATATTGGAGTGTTTTTAGTTTAAAGTTGTATGCCTTCGAGTGACTTACTTCAAAATGTCATTTTAAAATTTTTATTCTTTAATGATATTCTGGTGTTATTACCAAATGTTTAGCAGTATGAAACCTATAATATTATATACCATACTATATACCCTATTTTACTTATAAAGTTAATAATCTGTAAAGTAATTTGTAAAAATTTTTTAATTGTAAAATTGCTACATGAGAAGACAAGTTGTTAGATGAAATTCAAATATTCTCTATGTTTGTGTTGTGTAGGTCAAAAAATAATAAACAAAGATGATATTGATTGTGATGACCAAGAGATTCATTTTAAGACACATCAATCTTCATCATCTTTAAATAAAAAGGATAAACATTATGGATTTCGATTATCTCAAGCAAGTAAGTCTTTAGTTAAAAATAATAATGTAATGTTTGTTGTAAAATGCTAACATGACTGTCAATATTAAAAAATATCATTAAAACGATGAGGTTCCAATTTTAACTTTAAATAATCACCTTCATGAAATCCATTATTTCAATATTATCAAAACTATAAATCTATGGAACAATCTTTCTTGTCTAATCCGAAATCTGAGAAAAAATGCTAATATATATAATATAGCATTGCCACTTTTAGGTATTTTACTGTCTATTAGTTTTTCTCTGATTTAGGCTTAGACCAGTAAAGTTGTTAAATTGTTAAATTTATGTATTTTAAATTTATTTACGTAGTTTAGTTAAGACAATGTAAAATTTAATTAGTGTAAATTTGTTTAGACTTTCAATATTATGTGTTGCTTCTCTTAAATGAGATAAAAACCCAAGGATGCAAAAAACTTAATATAAAATAGTGTGAAGAAAAAGTAGTAACTGAAATAAACAGCATAATAGAATTTGATAAGTTTGACTCAGCACTTGACAATGTTTCATCTAGTAACTCTGTAGTATCTCTGCAGTTGTAAATTGCTAAATACTGATTTGACAGATTTTTCTTTTTTTTTTAATTTTCTTTACAATATATAATTTTTACTACTTAATTAGGAATTGTCAGATTTCCATTATTTCTTTCTATTAGAAACAAAGAGTTCAAAATATTAGTGGTAAGAACTGTCAAAAACTTGTGATAGCTATGATGAAGAGGTTAGTAAATTAAAAGTGCATTCCTATAAATACTCTGTTTAATTTTATAATGATATTACTCCCGTCTTACAATCCATTATACAAATCCCATGCATGGCTCTACGTTGGCCGTTTTACCATAATGGGATGACTGAATAACCGTGAATTTTATACGCGCAAACTAGCACATGTGCGAAGCAGTTACAAAAACTGGCACAATGCCAAATGGAATAAATGCAAATGGGCATAATTGCACAAAAAGAATTCCAAACATTGGCATAATTGCAAACTGCTATAAGTGCAAACTGGCATATGTGTAAATTGGCATAAGTGCGCTAAATAGATTTACAAACATTCGCATACGTGTGAATTGCCATAAGTGGGAACTGGTATAAGTGTGAAGAAGTTGCAAAAACTTGCAAAAGTGCAAACAACATAAATGCGAACTGGCATAAGTGTGCCAAATAAATTTGCAAAATTTAGCATAATTCCAAACTGCGAATTTATTACACGCATTTATGTCAGTTCGCACTTCTGTAGTTTTTGCCTATTCGTATTGTTTGCTAACCTAGTTTGGCAGCACTAATGCCAATTTACACTTTTGACCAGTTTGCAAGTTTAAAGCTATAGGTTGTACTATAGCTTTAAACTTTAGTCCAGATAATTCTTTTAACCCAGATAATATTCATATATATGACTACACTAATGGTTAGTGTACACTTATGATCTGGACTATATTAATGGTTAGTGTGCTATTTTTTAAATAATAGATTAGATTTAATTAATAGATAAACTGTATAGTTAAATTAAAATCTAAATGTTTAATTATATTTAGATTTTATGGAAAAAAAGAAAAAAATTTTAAATGCAGTAGTTAATTATAATTTCATAAATTATAAAATATAATATTATTAAAATATATTATTTTTAGATTT
>NC_061170.1:2338820-2372095 GCF_022113875.1 Hydra vulgaris
ATGTATATATATCTTACTTTTATTTTTGAAAACTCTTTTATCTTCTTAGAAAAATTAAATAAATATTAAAAAGAATATTGAATTATAATCTAATCATGAGTTTTTTAAGAATATTTTTTTTCACACTTGAAAGTTTTTTTTTTCAAACGCGAACATGCGAACTTGATTTAAAAACGCATTTAAAAATAAACAAATGAAACGATAATGTTTTTTTTACTTTGACATTGACTTTATTTTTATATTATCAGGATTGATTTATGTTGTTTTTGTATTTTGACTTATTATTATAACTTATATTATTATTATATTTACTTTAGAGATATTACAACATGACTTAAATTTTTTTATTTTTGTAAGATGTTAAAATCCTTATGATATTATAGTATCTTAAACTTCAAGATTTTATAATATCACCAAGATGTTTTTATAAAAGATGTTTATGATACATATCACACATTTATAATATATATAAAAAAAATGTTTATGATATATTATTTATAATATATTATTTAGTAAGATATTCATAATTTATTTTATCCTACTTTAGTTATAAATACTTTACTGTCAGTAAAGATAATTTTTACTAACCTTAAAGTATTTATAATTAAAGTATGATATAAAATATTAAAAATATCTTTAACAAATAAAATATTTATAATATCTTTGTGACAGTAAAGTATGATTTCTCTTTTGTATCTTCTAACTGTAATGCTGTCCATAAGAGAGTTTTTAAGTGAAAAATATTTTTCTAGAGTGTAAAAATAATAAAATCTGCTTAAGTCTATTGTTATTTGTATCAACTTGTATCAACAAGTTTTATTTTAGTTTATGTAAATATTATTCAACAAAAATGAATTTTATTTATAACCAATGAATTTTTATTATTCCATTTTGTAACATAAAGGATGTTGAAAGCAAAAGTTTGTGCAAGTTTTAGATAAATTGATGAATAATATATACATAGAAATCTTCGTTTAAAACCCTATGTCAAAATATATATTTGATTTTATTTTGTATATATTTAAATTTAACTAATAAAGTTATTTAGCATAATCTTTAATTTAACTTTAAAAAAACTAGCTAGTATTATAAAAAAAATCAGTTTTTCAAGTTTGCTTTTTATTAAAAATAAAATAATTTTATGGTCAGAAGAATAGACCATCGAAGGACGTGTTATATTGTTAATTAAACTTTCTATTGACTGTAACGATTACTTTACTGATTATTCAGGGTTTTTTAGTTTGCAAACGATGTTAATGTCTGCATAAAATCAGTTTAGTTTTTTATTATATATCTGTAAAGACCGAAAAAATTGCAAGCCCTTTTAATATATTTGTTACAAGAAAATTGTAAACTTACAAGGGTATACAATAGTATTTACTTAAATGATAAATAACATAAACTATAAAAAGTATAATTAAAATTTAATAAAAATTAAAATGTTTTATTTATTTTCGACTACTTTATTTAGCGATTAGTTTCCTAATTTTTATTTAAAATTGCGATGTTAATACATTTTCAAATGCTGGTATACTTTTATTAATTTTGTTTTATATGATTTAATATATGTTAGTGATATTATGTTTAAGAGTTTTTAATTTTGTTATTTGTTTAGCATTTATTTTACTCTACTTTCAAAACACTTTAAGTCTAAGTAAAATTTTAAAATTAGCTTTTTTAATTAAGCCATGTAGGTCATTTTTTAATCTGTATTGTGTTTTCTTATTTTAAAATATTTATTTGTTATTTTAGAATACTGTAGAAATAAAATTAGAATAAAATAAAAACTAGAAGAGACTGATCACATCTTAATCATATTGTTCTTCTAATATCGCTTCACTGGATATATTTTACTTATAAAGTTAGCGAATTTTGAAATTATATTTTTAATGCTTATGCACTTTGAAAGAAACTACTTTTAATGAAACTTTAAGCAAGTAGCATGCAAGCTATTAATTGAGTTGTTAATGATATATTCTCAGTATAGTACTGCCTGTTCATGAAGTGAATAATAGTAAGAGCGAATGGGAATACCAGCTGTTAAATCGTCCATTGAAATTATTAGCTTCGCAATGACGAAAAAGATAATTCTTTTATAAAAAAAAGATGGATTATTGATAGTTGTCTTATTTAAGAACTGCTAAAGTGCATGAAGGGACTGCTGAGATGCATTTGATGCATTCAAAAGTATCCCAAAACACAAATTTAAAAAAAATACTGAATAAATAAAGTTTTCAGAATGATTTAAAATTTGTTTAAGTTATTAAAGCAGTTTTTAAGATTAAAAATCTACAATTTTTTAAGCATGAATTAATACATTTTAAAACTTCACGACTAGAATCTTTGCGGATTCACTCAGAACAGAAATAGGAATTTTAACCAAACTAGATTGTGAAAATGCCACAAATCAATTTTTTTATTGTATCTCGATTTATTTATGAATCTGATTATCTTTTTTCACAAAAAAAGTCTTTTTTATTTTTGAATATTATTATTAGCTTTAATTCTGATAATTTTCAGGGCATTTTTTACTTAGCAACTAATTTATAATAAGTTGTAGGTATTCAGCGATAAATCCAGGATTTTTTGGTGATTGAGATAGCTAACTTCCAGACAGGACCAAACTCCAAACATAAGTATGTTTATTTGCACAGCCTCATTATTTGACATCAGTATAAACATACTACTAATTGGAGTTTGCTCTATGTATGAAAGTTAGCTATCTCAATCACCAAAAGATCCTGGATCTGTCACTGGGTATATTGGAGTAACTATATCGGAACCAAGATTCTAAGATTTTCTTTTAGGGTTTTTAATTCTTTTTACATTTTAAATTTGTTTCAATACTGAAGATTTTACCTATATTTTTGATTTACTATTATTTTTCATTTTTCTACGAAAAAAAATGTATTTTTAATTTTAAAATCGTTTAATAAATTTAATTTAATTAAAAAAAAGTTTTAAAAAAGTTTTATTTTTAAGCAAATAATATAATTTTTTTCTATGTGGGAAGGGAGAAGTTTTTAGCTCTCTTTAATTAAACTAAAGCATTAAAATTTTCAAACAAATTCACTGAATTGAATTAGTTTTTTGTTAACTAGTTTTTAGAAAACAAAGGGCTTATTTAATTTTAAAAAAGTGTATAAATGGCCACCCCAAATAAGCACATTTTTTGCATAACCCCAAAAATAAAAATTTTTCTGCGTGTTTTTATAATGAAATTTAAGAATTAAATTATAGTTTCGTTAAAATATAAATTACATGCTATGTCTTCTTATACGACAGGTTGCAGTGAATCTATTGGTTTGCAAGAATTAAAATCCATTTTGAATCAGCGCTATAGTAATTTTTTAAACTTAACTTGTTTTTTAGTTTGTCCCCGAAAATGCACATTTTTTTACTGGTCCCCGAAAATACATATTTTTTTGCATATTATTATAATAAAATTGAAAAAAAAACTACAACATTTGTAAAAATATAAATTATATGCTATGTCTTGTCATGTCACAGAGCGCAGTGAACCTATTGGTTTACATGAATTAAAATCAATTTTATATCGGTCTTATAGTAATTTTTAGACTAAACTTGTTTTTTAGCTGGTCCGCAAAAATGCACATTTTTTTACTGCTACCCGAAAATGCAGTAGCGTAACGAAAGGTCCGCAGCCGCGGAGAGGCCCAGAGATATTAGGGAACCAAGGCAACAAAGACAAAATTAAAAAAAAAAAGTGTCAGTACAATAAATAACATGCATATCATTTAACATACATACAAAACATATATTTTACACTTTGTACACTGTTATGTAGTTAATAATCTTGACAAGTTCTTTGAATAGTGAGCAACTTTTTATTTTATTATATCTACGAGTATAAAAATAAACTACTATTATTTTTTAAATAAAATACAATTTTCAAGTCGCATTATGAAGTCGTTACAATTTAACGCAAAATACGTTAATTAAGCTACTTAAATAATTAGGCGACTTAAAAAAAAACAATAATTTACTCGCTTTTTAAAAATTGCAATAGTTTCCCAAGCAGTGGCGGATTATTTATTAGGCTGAGTAGGCTGAAGCCTAGGGGCCCGTCAGCCATAGGGGTCCGGTTCGGAAGATGATTGCAATTTTTTTTTACAGCAAATATCGATATAGGTATGTATCATGGATAAATGAATGTATCAGAACCAAATGTTATTTTTAAACTAAAAAATCAATTTTGTAGCCCAGTTATGCTGCCCAAATGTTTGTTGATTACTTTGTCTTAGTCAAAATTTTGCTTTATCAGAACCAAATGTTATTTTTAAACTAAAAAATCAATTTTGTAGCCCAGTTATGCTGAGAATGGTATTCTTGAACAAATTGACACTACTGACAGCATACATAATTGTAGATATTATTGGGATGCTTTATGCATATCCTTAATATAAATTAAGAACAATAATAGACCTAGGATTGAATCCTGAGGAACTCCACACGTATAATCGAAGGCTCCTGACTGTTCTAGTAATACAAATTGCTTTCTGTTAGACAAATGGCTTTGAACCCACTTAAATGTTGAGCCTATTATACCGTAATATTTTAGTTATACCGTTATATATATATATATATATAAATATACATATAATAATGCAGTATCTGCATTGTATATTTTTCGATTTCAGGTCATAATGGAATATCATCACAAGTCTGGGTATCAAAAAAGCTAAAGACCGTGAAGATAAAAAGAAACGTGAGAAAGCGGTCATTTTAATAACTGTTAAAATAACTGAGCTTTTTTCCTACGATTAGTGTCAATGTCAATAGAGAAGACCCACCATCGAATTCACCTTTACCATGTGTTGGTCAGTGTGGTTTGCCTGGTCAATTTGGTCATGAATTTGAACGTGATAACAGTGCTGCAGCTGTATGCATTCAATCTATCTCTCACTCTGAATCTGATGATATGGTTGACGCGGAGACACTTTCTCAGAAACCAGAAGCACAAGCTGGTTCCAAAGGTGATGACAGTTCCTTTTCCACTGACATTGGGCAATGGTCTGAAGTGGAAATCAATGATACATTCTGTAACTTTTGGGTAACTCGTGGAAGTGAATGTTGTCAACATTCAAATGCTGACTTCACTAGTTCAATGCAAATTGATGGAAAACAGAAGCGCTACTGCTCACAGAATCTCTTTTATCGTGTTCATTCTCGCAATGGTGAGAAAGTCCCAAAGTCATGGTTGTGTTATTCACCAGCAACATCTCGCGTTTACTGCTTTGTATGTAAATTATTTTCTGCTGAAGATAATTCATTCTCAAGGAATGGTTTTTTGTGATTGGAAAAATGCAGATTCACGAATACAGTCACATGAAAACAGCATTGCACATAGAAATGCAACAATCACATTCAGCCAAAGAGTACAAGTCAGAGGATTTGTAGATTCAGCAATAGTTGAGCAATACAGACAGGAATGTGCATATGCAAAATCTGTGCTAGAAAGAGTTGTCTCAGTTATCAAATTCCTTGCTGAAAGAGGACTCGCATTTAGAGGACATACTGAAATATTGGGGTCAAGTTCTAATGGCAAATTTTTTGGGAATTTTGGAGTTGATTGCTCAGTTTGATCCATTCCTCTCCAGTCATATTGACAACCATGGGTGGTAAGGGGAAAGGCTCTGTTTCATACCTGTCATCAACAATTTGTAATGAGTTAATTGTTGTCATGGGAAAGCAAGTTATGAAAACAATATTGTCTGAAATACGTGGAGCAAAATTTTATTCGATTTCTGTTGGACTCTACTACAGACATATCTCATGTTGATAGGCTGTCATGTGTCTTTTCGATATGTTTTGAACGATGGCCCTATAGAAAAGTTTGTTCAATTTTAAGCATGAAAGGACATGGGGCAGAAGATTTGTTTAACAATTTATACAGCTTTCTGGAAGAAGCAAAGTTTGATATAAAATATTGCCGAGGTCAGTCCTACGATAATGCTAGCAATATAGCAGGAAAATATTCAGGGTTACAGGCACGCATTCGAGAGAAGAACCCATTGGCTGAATATGTGCCATGTTTTGCACACTCCCTTAATTTAGTCGGTGCATCAGCTGTAAACTGCGTGACAACAGTGAGTGGATTTTTTGATTTTGTACAAAACTTGTATGTCTTTTTAATTGCATCAACCCAACGGTGGGAGCTTCTAACCAAAGGATTGGATAGTAACCAGTTAGTTCTCAAACGCCTTTCTGATACTCGATGGTCAGCACATTCTGCAGCAACTAAAGCATTGAGCAAAGGCTTTAAAAATGTTAAGACAGTGTTAGAGAACATTGCTGAGGACCCCGAGGAGAAGGTTGAAGCTCGCACTACAGCTGCAGGAATTGCAAAGAAGATGGATCAGTTAGAATATGGAATTTTATTAGAACTCTGGACACCCATATTAGATCGCTTTCATAAGACCAGTTTAAAACTGCAAAGTCCACAACTTGATCTAAATGAGGCTGTTCAACTGTTAACTTCACTAAAAGAATATGTAAATTCACTTCGAGCACAGTTTGATTTCTTTGAGAAGAAAGTAAAGGAAATAACAGGGTCAACTTCTTATAAAGAAGAGAATCAGAGGAAACGAAAGCGAAGTGTTCAATTAACCCGTCATGATGGATCAGCTGATGAAACAGTGTTTTCGGCACAACAGAAATTTCGAGTCATGGTTTTCTTGCCAGTACTTGATCACTTGAGGTCAGCATTATGTAAACGATCAGAGGCATACAGTGGTGTATGTGATAAGTTTGGTTTTCTGAGAAACATTCGATCACTGGAACAGTCTGATTTGCGAAGAGCCAGTAGAAACTTGATAGATACTTATGTAGATGATTTGGAAGAGTTATTTGAAGATGAAATACTTCACTTCAAAGAATATTTGTTAGCTGATACGTACTTGCATCAGAATGAGAAAGAACTGAAATGTAGCATAGAGCTGTATATGTATCGGGCTTTGAGAAACAGCAGTGCACTACAAGATATATTTCCAAATGTTGCCACAGCACTTCACATATACCTCAGTTTGATGATCACCAACTGCAGTGATGAAAGATCATTCTCCTGCATTGAAACTGATAAAAAACTATCTGCAAAGTGCTTTGGGTGATGACAAACTGAGTTCCCTTACTGTTTATGTGTACTGAATCTGACATCCTAAGAAGCTGTGACTTCAATGAAATTTTATCAGACTTTGTTAAACAAAAATGCAGAAAAATGAATTTCTGATCGTGTTGTTTTTTTCTTTGGGTCAGCCATTTATAAAATATATACTAGTATCTAATATACCTGATAATTTGTTAGTAATTTTGAAATAAAATTAGATTTTATTATAGATATTATTATTTTAAATAAAATTTAAATTGTACTTTTTGACGTATTTTTTAGAAAAATATAGGTATATAGGGCCCATGAATTAGTTAAGCCTCTAGGCCCATAATTTAATAAACCGCCACTGTATATATATATATATATATATATATATATATATATATATATATATATATATATATATATATATATATATTATATATATATATATATATATATATATATATATATATATAAATATATATATATATATAAATATATGTATATATATATATATATATATATATATATATACATATATATATAATATAATATATATATATATATATATATATATATATATATATATATATATATATATATATATATATATATATATATATATATATATATATATATATATGTATGTATATATATATATATATATATATATATATATATATATATATATATATATATATATATATTTATATATAAACAATCTTTGTATATAATATGTATACATATATAAATATATATATATACATATTATATACAAATGTTACAATAATATAAAATTAGGAACAATGATTTTTATTGAAATATCTTTGAATAAAAATTGAAATCTAAAATTAGACACAGGTTCATAAAATAAGAGTCACGTTCTTAAAACAAGAATAAAATTCTTAAAATAAGAATCATGTTCTTAACATAAGAATCAAGTCCTTAAAATAAGAATCAAGTTCTCAATATAAGAATTAGGTTCTTAAAATAAGAATCAAGTCATGAAATAAGAACAAAAGTTATTAACTTAGTATCTTGGGTTTTGATGTATATATATATATATATATATATATATATATATATATATATATATATATATATATATATATATTATATATATATATATATATATATATATATATATATATATATATATATATATATATATATATATATATATATATATATATATATATATATATATATATATATATATGTATGTATATATTTATATATATAGATATATAATATATATATATATATATATATATATATATATATATATATATATATATATATATATATATATATATATATATATATATATATATATATATATATATATATATAAGTATATATAAATATTTAATAATAGCATATTTATATGCGCAATTGCTCACTTTTTTCGCTAGCCTAAATTAAGGGAGCGTTTTTAGAAAACGATAAAGATAAATGAAAAGTAATGAATGAAAAGGTTGCTGACCCATACTAAACCCTCAGTCAATATAGCAGCACTCCACTGCGAGTCAGGATATTTGTCAGTTAATGTATGTACTGAAGCCCCCGTCAGCAGGCTATTTTACGTTAGGTGAGTATGATATCACCATGCTCACCTAACTCAGCAGTATAAGATATAGATTTAACTTTTTTTTCAACAAAGTAACTAATCCATGTAATAGACAAACTTCGATACTATATATATATATATATATACATACATATATATATATATAATATATATATATATATATATATATATATATATATATATATATATATAAATATATATATATATATTTATATATATATATATATATATATATATATATATATATATATATATATATATATATATATATATACATATATATATATATATATATATATATATATATATATATATATATATATATATATATATATATATATATATATATATATATATATATATATATATATATATATATTTATATATATCTTTAATGTTAACAATAATATCACCAATAATTCAATAGTATTTATAATATATATATATATATATATATATATATATATATATATATATATATATATATATATATATATATTATATATATATATATATATATATATATTTATATATATATATATATATATATATATATATATATATATATATATATATATATATATATATATATATATATATATATATATATATATATATATATATATATATATATATATATATATATATATATATATATATATATATATATATATATATATATATATATATATATATATATATATATATATATATATATATATATATATATATATATATATATATATATATATATATATATATATATATATATATATATATATATATATATATATATATATATATATATATATATATATATATATATATATATACCCAGTGGGCATTTCGACGTCGAACGAACGTCGAGCGACGTCGGATCTCGACGTCGGATCGACGTTGGGTTTACGTTGGAAATGGAAATGTTATTTGACGTCGGATAAACTGACATCGCGCGACGTCGGCATTACGATGTAAATCCAACGTGTTTTTTGAAAACTAAAAAACGTTGCCATGGGCAGGAGTCGAACCTCGATCTATTAGAAACTAATTCCTACGCGCTTACCACTACACCACAGGGACATATTAAATAAGTCGTTTATTTAGTAATTTATACTTGTAGCTATTTGGGAATTATTTCTTTGATAAGAAATAATTTTGTTTAAATGTTATATAAATATTAAAACGAATAGTTTTATATTATAAAAAATGTATACTCGAAAATGTTAATAGTTAAAAAACTATGCTAGTGCATCATACAAAACCTCATGATGTTTTATCAACCATTATTCAAACTTCTTTCCATTATTAAAAAACACACTTAGTTCACATATTTATTGAAGAGCGCAATTGCACACATATTGTTGGGTTTGGATTAAATTTTCATCAGCGATGTCTTACGACGTTGTTCCGACATCGTTTTAAGGACGTTGGATTGACGTCAGAAGACGTCAAAAGACATCGGAGTACGTTAATATTATGACGTTGCCCGACGTCTTTTTATCGACGTTGGATCGATGTCAGTACTGCGACGTTTTTTGAACGTCTTTTATAAGATGTCGGAACAACATCAAATAACATCGAAACGACGTCAGGGGATGTTGAGATAAAGACATCGCCCGACGTCATTTTACTGACATCGGAACAACGTCGGAATAGGTCTTTTGACATCGCTGATGAAAATCGTACGTAAATCCGACGTCGGATTGACGTCGGGTGCCCACTGGGTATTTATATATATATTTAAATATATATATATATGTATATATATATATATATATATATATATATATATATATATATATATATATATATATATATATATATATATATATATATATATACACTCCTTTTTGATTATTAACGGGGACATTGTAAAAATGTCCATTTTCGGGGACAAATTTAAATTTAAAAATTTTCTATGAAAACTTTGTTTAAATTTTTTTTTTTTTTTTTTTTTTACACGGCATTATGAGGTTCATTTATAGACTTAATGACAACTAAATGTATAAATTTTTTGTAAAAAGTGGTCCCCGTAAATTTTTCAAACATAAAATGGTCAATTACGGGGACATACAATAAAATGTGTTTTTTCGGGGACATGCATCAAAATGTGCATTTTCGGGTTTGCCAAAGAGCATAATCAAGGAAACTGTGTTACAAATAGTAAAACAAACTTAATTTGAAAAATTTAGTTTCTTTAGCGTTATTTTAAAAATGACTAACATTTTGCAAACCAAAGTATTTAGAATTAAGATATAAAAAAATTTACTTTTTTATTTTCTTGACAATTTTATAGCCACTCCAGCTATAGAAAATTTCCAGTTAAAGCTCAGTAGTTAGAGCGCCTGTTTTTACTTGTTTTGATATCAAGATCGGCTTTATTTTTAAAGACAAAATAAAGTTTATTTAATTTAGTTAATACAGTTTCCTTGATTATGCTCTAAGGCAGAACAATTCATAACAAGGAGATCATTTATGAACTTTTATCAAATTAAATTAGCAATTCATTAAAAAAAAATCTATCTTTTAAATTTAGACGAAGGTTTTAAAAACGTCGCACAAGGATTTTTTAACGGATTTATTGAATGTCTAAACTCAATGCTGGTCTAAAAATAGCGAAACTGATATGATCACATCTCTATATTAATTAATCTGTATTAATATCAGTATAAAGTATTGAATTATAGAACTCCGTCATGTAAAAGCGCCTAAAAATTTGTGGCTCTTTGTACAATAAATTTTTTTAATTGTGACTAAAATCACAAGCTATTGTACCTAAAGCCGCTCTTCAAAAATTAGGTTTAACTCCATAAAAAATTTACAACAAAGATAGACGCACAAAGTATATGAAAAAATTATTTAATCTCAGAGTTTTTTCAACGTGTTTATCTAGTGTTACTTGATCACAACACTTAAATAAATAACAAATTTGACTAACAATTCTGAGCATAATTGAAAAAAAAGTCTACAATTAAATATACCAGCGGCAAAAATTTATCTTACACCATCAAAAACACGTTCAATTATAACTTGCTATCGAAATGCATTCTTAAAATCAATGTAGAAATAAAAAATAAAAAGTCTTATAACTAATCATTTGACTGAAATGCATAACTTAGAAATAATTATTTTTTATATAAATGTGAGAATAAAAATTTTACTACTTCTGAGATTTTATACTTTAATTCCTTATAAAAACATGCAAAAAATTATGCATTTTCGGGAACCAGAAAAAAAATGTGTATTTTCGGGGACCAACTAAAAAACAAGTTTAGTTTAAAAAATTACTATTAAGTCGATATAAAATTTTAATTCTTGCAAACCAATAACGGGTTATGCATAAGTCTTCGAACTTTTTTTGAAACTGATTTAAATAAGAAGAATAATTTTTCAACCTTCAACTTATTGTTTATTTTAAAGATCAAACATTAATGTATTTAAATCACTTTTAATTTTTATCTAGACTTCTATACAAAAAAAATGACAAGATTTGATCGAGAAGCCCTCGCAAAACGAATTGTAACGTTCTATGAAAATCGTTCAAGTGATAAAAAGAAATTAACATATAAACATTTTAAAAATGAAGGAATACCAAAGTCAACTATATTTAGTATTCTTGCAAGGTATGAGAAGTATGGTGTGTATAATGATTTGGTTAGATCAGGTTGTTCTTCAAAAATGGATAAGAAAAAAGTCAAACGATTGACTAAAATGCTAAATAATTCAACTGGTATTAGTCAAAAGTATTTAGCTTCATATTTTAAGGTGAACCAAAGCACAATTTCAAGAACTATTAATTTCAAAACAGATATTAAATGCTACAAAAAAAAAAAAAGCACCTTTGTATGAAAAAGATCAAAAACAGAGAGCAGCAACATCATCGAGAAGATTAATTAATAAAGTATTCCATGAAAAAGATATAATCATGGATGACGAAAAATATTTTAACCTATAAAACTCAAATATACCTGGAAATGATATATAATATACAAATAATAAATTGTTAGCCCCTGGTAATGTAAAATATAAGTTGAAAAAAAATTCGAAGAAAAGATATTGGTTTGGATTTGCATTTCTTCAAATGGATTTTGTGAATCTTATATACATAGATTAAAGAATTCAATAACATCCAATACATATGTGAAAGAATGTATGAAGAAAAGACTTATACCATTTGTTAAAGAACATCATAAAGATAATAATTTTGTGTTTTAGCCAGATCTTGCAACTGCTCATTTTCTGTTTTTTTAGCTCATTATGCTAAAAAAGCAGAAAATTGGTTTATTGATAATTCCATAGAATTTGTACAAAAATGCACTAATCCACCAAATGTTCCACAGGCTAGACCAATTGAAACATTTTGGGCTATTTTAAGTCAGATGGTATAGAGTGATGGTTGGAGAGCACGTAGCATATATCAATTAGTTCGAAGAATAAAGAGCAAGTTAAATGAAATAAAAGAAAATGATCCAGATCTGTTACAAAGACTAATGGTAAGTGTTAAAACAAAATTTAGAAAAATCGCTGATAGAGGCGTCTATTAAATATGTTAAATATATTAATAAATACTAGAATAAATTTTTTTTATTACCGTATAGTTTCATTTTTTTATCTAACTAACAATATTTTTTGACGACTCTATAAAAAAATTCGAAGACTTATGCATAACCCGTTAGATTCACTGCGCTCTGTGACATGACAAGACATAGCATATAATTTATATTTTTACAAATATTGTAATTTTTTTTTAATTTTATTATATCAAAATGCAAAAAAATATGTATATTCGGGGACCAACTAAAAAACAAGTTTAGTTTAAAAAATGACTGTAGCGCTAATTTAAAAATGAGTTTAATTCTTGCAAACCAATAGATTCACTGACTCTGTGATATAACAAGACGTAGTATATAATTTATATTTTTACAAATGCTGCAATTTTTTTTCTTAATTTTTATTATAAAGGCATGCAAAAAATTATGCATTTTTGCAGTAGCGTAGCGACAAAAAATTGTCGCTACGCTACTGCTACGCTACGCTACTGCGTAGCGACAATTTTTTGTCGCTACGCTACTGCAAAAATTTCCCCCCCCCCCCCCCCCGCAAAAATTTAATCCAGGCCCCTAAATTACTTCTTTTCTATTTCCTTCCCCCCCTCCCCTCCACCTTGCCTTTATCTTTCTTCTAGACAAATAAGTTATACATGAAAATAAAAAACTGTTTTCTAAAACACAAACTAATGATATATTATCATTAATGACAGAAAGTTTTGTATGTATAGTATGTAGAAGTTCTAACGAAATTGTTTTTTTCGTGCCTTCATAGCTGCAAATTGGTTTATCACATCTTTTAAATCTAATTTAGCTGCTTCTTCTGCTTCAATAGCTAATAAACTTAACCCAGACAAACGGTTTTGTGCGATCGTTGTCCTTAAGGTGGCACATACCTCAAAAAATTATTTCATAAAATATTGGTTCTTAGTTATCTCTTTTTGATTTATTTTGACAAAAATAAAATTACAAATAAAAAAAATAAAAAATAAATTACAAAAAATAATTATTCTTAAAAATAATTATGCAAATACCCTAATTATGCAATTTTTTTGTTCCAATATATCTTTTTATTGCAAAAAGATATTTACAAAAAACTTTGTAAACTAATCAATAATGATGCAATGCATGTTCTGAACTAAAAATATATTAATAAATCCAAAGAATAACTTTTATTTGCTCAATAACAATAGTTCGGGTAATTTTCCCCAAAAAGAAGTACAAAAAAGCATATAAAAATAAGCAAACAAAAAAAAATAATAATATTTTTTTAGTTCAGAACATCTATGTAAAAAATAAATCCTGAAAATTTCAATAAGTTTGACAAAACAGATTTTAAGTTATTTAGGATCAAAGTTAAAAAAATGTGAATCTGAGAAAAACTCATTAAAATAATAAAAACTAATCTAAACAATTACTATTAAGTCTAAAAAGTTCTAGAAGCATACATTTCACCTTCTGAAGCAATATTTTTATCATCAAAACCCTTTTTTATTGCTCTGAGCTTTTTTCTTTGTTTTTTAACAATATCGCTTGATTTAATTTTAGAACTTTATAAACGTTCTATATCATATTTATGTAAGCCGTATATACAAAATTGACCAGGTTGCAAACCAAAGCTATGATAAACACTTAACCAACCATAACCACCTTCATTGAAACATAGCACTGCAGATGCTACTGCTATATCAATTAATAACTTTTCTACAAAAACCTCTTTGGGGCACCGTTTCCATATTAAACTATGCAAAGCTTCATTAACGTTTTGTGTTTCACCGACAAGACAAGCTTCAAGTAAAGTATCATTGCCTAAATCCTTATAACTAAAAATATTTTTGATTTCATCTGCAATAGCAGCAAGAATATCGACTTTACTTTTATATTGATTATTTTTATTTTCAATGGCAGTCTTGTATTTACACCATGAATTCAATGGACAATACTTATGACGTTCTTCAGGCGAAGTATTTTCTGAACAGTGATAAATAATTGCAGCTACTGCCTTTTTCATGCTACATAAGTTTCCTTTATTAGCTCTAATAGCACAACCATAATAGTTCTGAAGTGTGTTTATGACTTGATTAGTAAGACGGTTTTTTCCTGATATTGTTTTTCCATCAGAAAGAATTTTTCCTTTGAGAGAAACTTTTATCGCACGTAAACGTGTTCCCATTCTTTTCTGGACATGGCCAACACACTCTTGTTTCTTTATTGTTAATCCAGGATAAGGGTTATTTTTAACAACTTCAAGAAATGATTTACTGTCGTCATCACCCAGATAAAATAAATATCTAAGTTTTCTTGTAGTAATGGATCTTTAAAAGATTTTTAGTACCCCAGCAGTTTTCATTGAACAAGAACTTCCCTTATGATTAATAGAGCAGTTGTGCTCTGCTTTCCAACAGTCATATTCAGAAGTGGCTTTTTTGCATTTCCAATATTGGCACTGTTTACAACTTTTTGTTAATGTCTCGACATCTATACACTTACCGTTTGAAATAGCAGTAACGACTCCATTTATGAAGCTGAAACCACGACACTGCCATGATCCATCAAAATTTGCAGTAACATTATTTATAGAAGAACTACCATTCACTGAACATTCTTCTGCTGCCTTTTTCATTGATTTTTCAGACTCTGAAACATAAGATCTGTGGAATTTCTCATTTATAACATTGTAACATTTTAAAGACATTGGTTGAGGCATGTTCATACAATAACTAAAACGTTTGATAGCTAAATGACCTTTTCCAATTTCACGAAATGCTAAAACAAAGCGATAGTTAATATCATATCTCTTACCACCATTGTTTTTGTTAAAACTTAAAACTTTTTTGGAGGTATAAAACACGTGTTTCCATTCACAGGTACAGCAAGTAAGTATAAAAAGATGCGATAATCCTTTTTTTTTTTTATATTATGATTAAAATCTAACTTTCCAAGACATATTGGACAAAAACCAACTTTATCAACAATGTTCTTAAAGATTTGAGTGTTAAAAAAAACATAGCATTCAATATTTTGACGGCGAATTGTATCTAATTCATACTTAAACTTGTCATTTATTTTTATTTTTTTAGCTGATGCAGATATACTTATTTCGTTTGTTTCTTTTGTTGTTGCTTTGGACAAACCAGAATTTATTTGGTTTTGAGTGAATCTGTTACCATAAAATTTTCTTTTTCTAGCTTTTGATTTCAGTTTTCTGCTATTTGAGCCCATTATAAGTAAAAAATTTGGTTTTATTTAATAATGAGAACTTAACCTAATTTGCATTACATGCATCTAGTAAATATATGGAAATACCGTGGTTGTGTTGCTTGAAAATATGTCTTTAAGTCAAAACAAGAAGCTATATGATATAAAGTTAATTTCCATACTGAATGAACACAAATATAGATAAGAAATATAATAAATTCTAAGTTGCTAAGGAACTAAAAAATTATAAACATTTTAAATGCAAAATTAGACTAATTTAGATGCTGTTTAATCAAATTTTGATCTTATTTTCAGAATCAGCAATTTCAAATTGACCAGAAAAATGAATAATTTAAATTTTGAAAATTTTGAATTTTTTTAGGTGTGTACCCCCTTAAATGCGCTTTGATTCTTTTTAACGTGCTGAAAGATCTTTCTGCATTTGCCACGCTAACGGGTAATGTCAAATATAGCGTAAGTGCTTCGATTATTTCAGTGAAAAAGCAACTCATATCACAATATGTTATTGTTATTAATTTGAGCAAATCCAAAATACTGTCCACATCTTTAAGCTCCATTTTGAAAGTTTTTTTAAACAAAACTATTTGATTTGGAAAGGCATCAGATATATCTATCGGATATTTATTTTACAAATTTGTTGCATGTGTAAATATTTTTTCAGAATGTAATAATATTATATTTTTGGGATTTAAAAATGAAAAATAGTTATTTACTGTTTTCAGGGAAGTAAAACGAGAGTCTATCTGATTTGTAACAATATTTATAACTGTGTTAAATACATCAACTTTAAATTGATGTTCAGCCGTTTCAAAACGAAAATTTACGCCACCGTCATCAAACAGTTTTTTTGTTCGTTTTATTTGTGATTGTTTAAAAGTTGGAACTATATTCCACTTTATAGCAAGAGCTTTCGCTTTTGCAAGAATATCATCAAAATTATTGCGCAGTGATTTTATTTCTTTTATTCCAGTTTCTAATAATGAACAAACTTTATCCAAATCCATATTTTTAGATTCTAATAATTTTGAAACGATATTTAATGGTGCTAATATTTTAATAATTAACACCAAAATGCAAAGAAAATCTAAACAATCCATTTTCTTTCTTAAACCGGTCGCTTGTGCTATTTCTGCTTTTTTATTGCTTTCCAAAATAATTTTAGATAAAGCTTTCATTACGTCTACATATCTTTGTTTTATGGCTATACAAGATGATAAACGAGACGCCCAGCGTGTAGGATTTAATTTTTTTAACGTGACTTCTGATTCTCCTGTTATTTTTGATAATATGTCCCACCTATTTATGCTAATACCAAAAAATGTATATATTTCTTGTATACTAGAAAAGCAGTTGCTAATATCTGGCACCCCATTCATAGCATGATTTATTACTAAATTTAAATTGTGTGCCGCGCAATGATTAAATATTTCGTTTTTTTCAATTTCTTTTCTTCTTGTTTGTACTCCAGAGTAAATTATACTCATGTTGCTTGCCCCATTATAACCTTGTCCCCTACATTTTTTCAAATCAAGACCAAATGATGTTAGTATATTAATAATTTGATTTGATATAGCACTTCCCGATTGATTGTTAACTTTAAAAAACTCTATAAATTTTTCTTCAATTTTTATTAGGAGAGGAGATCCATTTATGTTATAACAAATTTTAACAAATCAAAAGGAAAAACTAAGTTGGTCTGTTTTTGATAAATCTTGAGTAGTATCGACAATCATTGAAAAAAAAGGAGCTAAATTGATATCATTGATAATTTTTCTTTCTAAATGTTTTGACAAAAGACAAATAATTTCATTTTGAATTTGAGGCGATAAGTAATTAACATGGCCACGAGGCAAAGATATCACTTCTTTCAAAACAATATCATATTCCGCTAATAGTTGAACATCTGATAAAAAATTACCATTATAAATATCTTCAAGTGAACCATTTTGCCCTCGAAAAGAACTACAATTTTTAGCTAATTTTAATGTTATTTTAGTAAGTCTTTCTAAAACTTTTTCCCAAAATGTTTGTTCCTTTTGAATATTATCGAGTAACATAGTATCTATTGTTTTTTCCTCCTTCCATTGTTTCAAAATAAAACAAGTATTTATGTGAACCTCAGTAATTTCATGTTTCTTTATTTTTTTTGAAAGTCCTTGCCAGTCATTTATTCCTCGTATCCAACCACTATTTTTTTTCTCGCTTAAAAATAACCAACAAGGTTGACAGTAAACTAAGTTTTTCTTTGGTGAGTAGCATAACCAAGTATTTTCAATAGATATTTCTGATTTTGTAACTTTTTTATAGTAATTTATTGAGAAAGAACGATTTCTTTAGGAAAAGGTCCTTCAGGACGACAAGGACCGACAGATAAAATGAATTGTCTTTCTTCTACCGTTATAACATCTTTAAAATTTGCAAAATCAGAAGGGTATTGCTCACAAATAATTTCAGATAAACCACATATGTTTTTAACTTCTGCTTTTTTTAGCGGTACTTTAGCTATATTTGACATATTTGATATTTCTATTTCAGAATACTTTTCGGTCGTATCGGCACTTTCATCTAGCATTCTATTAATATTTTCCAATTGCACTGTGTTTAAAGTGGAAACAAAAAAAGATGTCAGTCTTGGTATTTTTAGCAGCTGTTTTGCAAAACTTTCATTAGCTATTTCTTTATTTTTTCTCTTTCTGAAACCACTTGTTAAACTTTTTTCCTCTTCTTTTTTCTTGTTATTCATTTTCACAGTTGTCTTTTAATAAACAAAATAATTAAGTTTTTTTTGTAAATAAATAAACATTAAAATAATAATAAAATCAAAACACCTAAATTACAAAACACAAATAAAAAACAGCAACTAAATTCAAATAAAAGACAAACAGTTTACTATTTATCAAGATATTAATTTAAAGCTATTTTAAAAACTATTTTAAAAACTTTCGTAGCGCCGATTAAAGCTGGTTGAGGTTGCACACGTCATTCAACGGCTTGAATTATTAATTATTTCATGTTTTATATCTTATTTTATACTTTCTTACTGTTTTATTGCTTTTTTTTGCAATATTATTTTCTTCTTTTTTATGAAACATTTTTATTTATTTTTTTATTCTCTTATTTCATTTTACTTTAATTTACGTATTTAAGTTTGGTTTCTTTGTTTTTGTTTAAAAAAAAAGCGTTCACTTGGGAACAGTGGCGGATTATCAAATTATGGGTCTATAGGCTTAACTAATTCATGGGCCCTATATACCTATATTTTTCTAAAAAATACGTCAAAAAGTACAATTTAAATTTTATTTAAAATAATAATATCTATAATAAAATCTAATTTTATTTCAAAATTACTAACAAATTATCAGGTATATTAGATACTAGTATATATTTTATAAATGGCTGACCCAAAGAAAAAAACAACACGATCAGAAATTCATTTTTCTGCATTTTTGTTTAACAAAGTCTGATAAAATTTCATTGAAGTCACAGCTTCTTAGGATGTCAGATTCAGTACACATAACAGTAAGGGAACTCAGTTTGTCATCACCCAAAGCACTTTGCAGATAGTTTTTTATCAGTTTCAATGCAGAGAATGATCTTTCATCACTGCAGTTGGTGATCATCAAACTGAGGTATATGTGAAGTGCTGTGGCAACATTTGGAAATATATCTTGTAGTGCACTGCTGTTTCTCAAAGCCCGATACATATACAGCTCTATGCTACATTTCAGTTCTTTCTCATTCTGATGCAAGTACGTATCAGCTAACAAATATTCTTTGAAGTGAAGTATTTCATCTTCAAATAACTCTTCCAAATCATCTACATAAGTATTTATCAAGTTTCTACTGGCTCTTCGCAAATCAGACTGTTCCAGTGATCGAATGTTTCTCAGAAAACCAAACTTATCACATACACCACTGTATGCCTCTGATCGTTTACATAATGCTGACCTCAAGTGATCAAGTACTGGCAAGAAAACCATGACTCGAAATTTCTGTTGTGCCGAAAACACTGTTTCATCAGCTGATCCATCATGACGGGTTAATTGAACACTTCGCTTTCGTTTCCTCTGATTCTCTTCTTTATAAGAAGTTGACCCTGTTATTTCCTTTACTTTCTTCTCAAAGAAATCAAACTGTGCTCGAAGTGAATTTACATATTCTTTTAGTGAAGTTAACAGTTGAACAGCCTCATTTAGATCAAGTTGTGGACTTTGCAGTTTTAAACTGGTCTTATGAAAGCGATCTAATATGGGTGTCCAGAGTTCTAATAAAATTCCATATTCTAACTGATCCATCTTCTTTGCAATTCCTGCAGCTGTAGTGCGAGCTTCAACCTTCTCCTCGGGGTCCTCAGCAATGTTCTCTAACACTGTCTTAACATTTTTAAAGCCTTTGCTCAATGCTTTAGTTGCTGCAGAATGTGCTGACCATCGAGTATCAGAAAGGCGTTTGAGAACTAACTGGTTACTATCCAATCCTTTGGTTAGAAGCTCCCACCGTTGGGTTGATGCATTTAAAAAGACATACAAGTTTTGTACAAAATCAAAAAATCCACTCACTGTTGTCACGCAGTTTACAGCTGATGCACCGACTAAATTAAGGGAGTGTGCAAAACATGGCACATATTCAGCCAATGGGTTCTTCTCTCGAATGCGTGCCTGTAACCCTGAATATTTTCCTGCTATATTGCTAGCATTATCGTAGGACTGACCTCGGCAATATTTTATATCAAACTTTGCTTCTTCCAGAAAGCTGTATAAATTGTTAAACAAATCTTCTGCCCCATGTCCTTTCATGCTTAAAAATTGAACAAACTTTTCTATAGGGCCATCGTTCAAAACATATCGAAAGACACATGACAGCCTATCAACATGAGATATGTCTGTAGTAGAGTCAACAGAAATCGAATAAAATTTTGCTCCACGTATTTCAGACAATATTGTTTTCATAACTTGCTTTCCCATGACAACAATTAACTCATTACAAATTGTTGATGACAGGTATGAAACAGAGCCTTTCCCCTTACCACCATGGTTGTCAATATGACTGGAGAGGAATGGATCAAACTGAGCAATCAACTCCAAAATTCCCAAAAAATTGCCATTAGAACTTGACCCCAATATTTCAGTATGTCCTCTAAATGCGAGTCCTCTTTCAGCAAGGAATTTGATAACTGAGACAACTCTTTCTAGCACAGATTTTGCATATGCACATTCCTGTCTGTATTGCTCAACTATTGCTGAATCTACAAATCCTCTGACTTGTACTCTTTGGCTGAATGTGATTGTTGCATTTCTATGTGCAATGCTGTTTTCATGTGACTGTATTCGTGAATCTGCATTTTTCCAATCACAAAAACCATTCCTTGAGAATGAATTATCTTCAGCAGAAAATAATTTACATACAAAGCAGTAAACGCGAGATGTTGCTGGTGAATAACACAACCATGACTTTGGGACTTTCTCACCATTGCGAGAATGAACACGATAAAAGAGATTCTGTGAGCAGTAGCGCTTCTGTTTTCCATCAATTTGCATTGAACTAGTGAAGTCAGCATTTGAATGTTGACAACATTCACTTCCACGAGTTACCCAAAAGTTACAGAATGTATCATTGATTTCCACTTCAGACCATTGCCCAATGTCAGTGGAAAAGGAACTGTCATCACCTTTGGAACCAGCTTGTGCTTCTGGTTTCTGAGAAAGTGTCTCCGCGTCAACCATATCATCAGATTCAGAGTGAGAGATAGATTGAATGCATACAGCTGCAGCACTGTTATCACGTTCAAATTCATGACCAAATTGACCAGGCAAACCACACTGACCAACACATGGTAAAGGTGAATTCGATGGTGGGTCTTCTCTATTGACATTGACACTAATCGTAGGAAAAAGCTCAGTTATTTTAACAGTTATTAAAATGACCGCTTTCTCACGTTTCTTTTTATCTTCACGGTCTTTAGCTTTTTGATACCCAGACTTGTGATGATATTCCATTATGACCTGAAATCGAAAAATATACAATGCAGATACTGCATTATTATATGTATATTTATATATATATATATATATATATATAACGGTATAACTAAAATATTACGGTATAATAGGCTCAACATTTAAGTGGGTTCAAAGCCATTTGTCTAACAGAAAGCAATTTGTATTACTAGAACAGTCAGGAGCCTTCGATTATACGTGTGGAGTTCCTCAGGATTCAATCCTAGGTCTATTATTGTTCTTAATTTATATTAAGGATATGCATAAAGCATCCCAAAAATATCTACAATTATGTATGCTGTCAGTAGTGTCAATTTGTTCAAGAATACCATTCTCAGCATAACTGGGCTACAAAATTGATTTTTTAGTTTAAAAATAACATTTGGTTCTGATAAAGCAAAATTTTGACTAAGACAAAGTAATCAACAAACATTTGGGCAGCATAACTGGGCTACAAAATTGATTTCTTAGTTTAAAAATAACATTTGGTTCTGATACATTCATTTATCCATGATACATACCTATATCGATATTTGCTGTAAAAAAAAATTGCAATCATCTTCCAAACCGGGCCCCTATGGCTGACGGGCCCCTAGGCTTTAACCTACTCAGCCTAATGGATAATCCGCCAGTGTATATATATATATATATATATATATATATATATATATATATATATATATATATATATATATATGTATGTATAAAAAAATTAAAATTTAGAAAAATTAAAGCCACTTAATTTCCCTTTAATAAAAAAACCTCGTAACGCTCTGATAGACCTTGTGTTCATCATTTTATGTAATCAAATAGTCTAATCCATTTGATCGCCATTGAGACTAAAATACAAACCAGAAAGAGTCGTATTCTACAAGAATTTTTTAGAATTTGCCCTAGATAAATGCAATAATCATATTTAGGAATCCGCATAATCCTAAATAGCATAAATGTGAATTTAGGCACGTAAAGCCCGGGGCTAAAGACCCAACAATTTTGGGGGTACCCTAATATTCAGCTTTTAATATTTTTTTAGCCCATCTGACATAACAGTATAATTTAAAAGTGTTTATTTCATTTAAAATATTTTTAGGTTAAAAAAAACTATAATGATTTCAAGATGATTTGTTTGGATTTAACCTTTCTGCATCTAAGTACGCCTTTTGGTACTCTCGCTAGATCCAAAGTACGCCTATTGGCGTTTTTAAATATATCTCTATGTTTTACACATAATCTCAAAAATATTATGGTCTGTTCCCGGTGGGAAAACGGCTAGCGAATAACTAGCTATATTTGTAACGATAAAGACAGCGATTTGGTAACGAGTGTAATGTTTTGTCTTTATATTTATTATAATATATGTTAAAGAGAATTCGACTATGATTTTTATTTAATATTTATTTCAATATTTTTATATTAAATTATCACAACAAGTTTAAATATAAAAATCTGCATAGTTTCACGTCAAAACTTCAACTACTAAAGTTTAATTCAGCGCACTGGCTTTTAAGCGAGAATTCCTCGTGCGGAATTCTCTCAAGGGAATACTTTCGTTATAAGTTTTTGTGCAATTCGCAGAAGGGAATTGCTTGTTTTGCAATCGCTAATTGCTATTCTGAATTGTTTTGAGTAACAATCATTACAACAAGGATTGCTAGCATTTTAAAGTTAGCGAAAAGCTATCGATATTTGTTAAGATAAAGACAAACATTTGGTTAAGAGGACAGCCAGGTTAATAAGCTAAAGACCCACTGGCTACTGTAGTTAGCGTCATATCGTAATAAAGCCGTTGTCTAAAAAAGTTTGATATGTAGCTATTAACCAGCTATAGATTTGTAGTTATTTTGTAGCTAGCTACAAAGCTACGATATGGAGCTAGCGACACATTGCTAGAAAGTTGCCATATTTAAAGTTCCGTTATCCTCATAATTATAATAGACTCAACACTAAAAATCAAGTTTTTTAAGATGCTAATGGCATTAGGAAATAATAAAATGCGAAAAAAAATATATACGAAAAAAAAAAGAAACAATAAAGTTAGCTAGTCACTAGCTTGTTTCCTACCGGGTTGTATTTCTGAATTAAAATTATGAACATATGGTCCACAACAGTCCGAAAAAAAAGAATTTCATAATTTTTTAAAAGTATATATAACTTTTTAAAAGTATATATAACTTTTTTAAAAGTATATATAACTTTTTTAAAAGTATATATAACTTTTTTAAAAGTATATATAACTTTTTGGCCGATAATAAAGTATTTTATCGGTCTAATGTTAACTTAAAAAAACATATAAATAATGACTTATAAAGGACGTCAATTAGCTGAATCAGAAATTCAGAACTTTATAAATGAGCTAGAAAACAGTGAAAATGAAGATTATGAAGATGATTAATGGCATTAATGTCTATCAAAAGCTAAGTTACAAAAAGTCTAGATTTTGAAGAGATTCTGAATCAATTTATGTATGAAAAATCAAGGGAAAAAATATACTAATTTGGATACATGTAAGTTTAAACTGTCTAATTTTATTTCATACTTTCTTCAATGTTTCTTGTAACCACAGAAGTACTTAAAACCTTAGTTAAGTGAACTTACATATGAATCTCTAATATGAAAAAGGGAACGTGTCCTGCAAAAATTCACATAACATGTCCCCTTTTTTCAAGTTAGGCTAAAATGTTTTAATAAAAATAACATTACCATGGAAAATTAAATTCTAGTTCAAAATTTTGAAATGTATAAAAATATTAAATGAGCAATAAATATAATCAAATATAATATATGAATCGCTAACTGTTAGCGATTCATATATTTTGCTTAATTATATTTACTAGCTGTCATGACCCGTAAAATACGGGTCTTTAGGATATTGATGCACACTTTATCCGCGTGCTTACAGTTCATAAGAACTATTATCCGGTTTATAACGCAAGATAATCTCAATCAAATGAAAACATCTAAATGATAACTTTTAATGTCCTAGATACAAAGATTAAACTTATTGATTGCGTAAACACTAACTTTAACATAAATGGCATTTGCGAGACACTTCTTGCAACTTATGTCAAAATTTAATGGTGACTCTAAAATCCTAAAGGATAGGGGGGAGACGCTTTTTTTGTCGCTTTTATCTAAATTCTAAAAAAAATATCAAACAATAATCTAAAAATAATAATATGATAATGTTACTATCAATGTAATAAATCTAAATCCAAAAGTCAAGGATTAGAGAGATGTAAGAAAAAATTTGTAAAAAATTCTTTTTTTAAGCCTTAAATTTTATCTTTTTTTAAGTATTTAACTAAGCATTTAACTAAGCCTCGTGGTGATTAAAACCGCGTGGAAGTAAAACTCGATTGGCATTTTGTTTAAAAAACCTAGGTTGGCACTTTGTACCACAGCGATATTTATCATATACAAAAAAGCTGAATTTCTTTTTTTGTATATTTGATCAACAAAGTTTTTTCTCAAAAAGACTTGGAATATGTCAAGAAAGTTGGAAACTAAGTGTTAAAAGACTTCACGAAAAAACAAAATTTTAAATTTGTGAACGATTTTTTTTCTCTCGTTAGCGAAGTTGGTTCTGTGTCAAATTGCGAGGATCAAACTTTTGATTAATATCTTTACAATTGTTGTCTATATACAATATCTATAAAACTTTATAAGTATTTGAATTTGTATTTAAAAAAATCTAAAAAAAAAATTAAAACAGTAGATGCTATCGGTAGGACTCGAACCACTCTAGCTATGTTCCGAAGCCCAGCGCTAACCACTCGACTACGCTCACGCATTAAGAACTAAGGATTCAAAATTATATAAAAATTGTTTTTAACGGATATAAATGCAAAAGATTAGAAATCGGTATTATGCTAATAATAAATAGTTTAACTTTTAATTATTTTTAGAAACAATAAATTTTATAAAATAATTTAGTGTACATATAAAATTAAAATCTTTAATTATGTTCTAAATAAAAATATACTTTTTTTTAGCCCCCTTACCATTTTTAAAAAAAGTTATGGTCGCCGCGTGGCAATTTCATCAGCTTGGCACGCGGTTTTGTTGTTTAAAATGCAAATCAAAAGTTATATAGATTTTATATTGTATATATAAACATGTTTTTTACTAATTTTCCTTGCTCAATTTAGTTGTAAATAAACTTGAAAAGTTTAACTAAAATAACATAAGTATCTCAATAATGACACATGCGCAAAAAAAATAAAAAAAAAGGTCGCCGACGGTAGGACTTGAACCACGGCTAGCTTGGTCAGAAGACCAGCGCGCCGTGGTTCAAGTCCTACCGTCTTTTAGATAATTTAAAATTGAAGATTTTAAATTATCTAAAAGTTGTTTTTTAAGGGATAAAAACACAAAAGATTAGAAATTGAGCAAAGGTTGACGAAATGCAGTTCTTAAGTAAAAATCAAACTGTTGAACTTGATATATGTTTAAGCATGTTTTAACATTACATAACATGAAGTTTATGTACGTACAATATGAGTTTCACGTTTGCTCGCGTTTTCTTATAAAGCAAAGGTAAGACTCTTTCTCGTCACTACCTCGGATGCAATGGTTGCCAAGAGTATCGTGTCAAACAGGCTCGAAAGCGCACTACTACTACTACTACTATTACTACTACTACTACTACTACTACTACTACTACTACTACTACTACTACTACTACTACTACTATTAAGTCCAGTATTATTATAAAGAGATTGCTCATTTAATATTTCTATACATTTCAAAAGTTTGAACTAGAATTTAATTTTTCATAGTTTGAACTAGAATTTAATTTTTCATATGAAAAATTAATTTCTAGTTCATTTGAATGTTGCATTTAATGATGCTGTTGTTTTGTTACCTTTTGTTCTCCTTCTAGTTCTACACACACTTATATTATTCTATTATTCTTTATTTAATAGGTTAAATCACTCGATAAAATAGGGAGTTTTTTTATCCGAATTGGAAACTGGAAGATTCTCTTCATTAACTTGTGTTTCATGAAGAAAACTAAAAGAATCATTTCCTAAGGGATATATACAACAGAATTTGAAGAAAGGAATGTATACAATAGAATTAGGAGTACCAGAATCAAAAATATTATCATTAGCGATTTGTAAGTTTAAATCAGAAGATACAAAAACAGTAACCTGATTTAGTACAATTTCAGTTGTAGATAAAAATAGGGCTAGAACTAGCATCAGAAGGTAACAAACCAATAAAATCAGAAAAAGTTTAATTAAAAAAAAAAACTGAGCTCAAAAAATCTAATATTATGTTCCCTGAAATTTGTTTTTATATATCTTTTTTTATAAGGCTACCAGCAATCAATTTTATAGTTAGAAATTACTGGAAGAGCAGGACAAAGTTTATACAGCAAGATAACAATTAACAAACGACTTTGAAGATTGCATATTAAATGAATTAGGAAAACAAGATGAATGGAGTGAGTTCCAAATAACTGATGTTTAATGAAAAAAACTAGATGATTAGGAAATTTTTCAGCACTTAATAATAATATAATATACAAATACTAACTTTGAAATGCTTTGTATATAACCATTTCAAAGCTTTGGTAATTTAAGAAAAAGATTAGACAAAGTGAGTGTATCTGATAGGGTGCGTCAGGGAAGATTGAGGTGGTTTGGGCATGTAGAGAGTAAGGATGCAGATGACTGATTATCAGCATGTAGAAAGTAAGAACTTTCAGGAAAAAAAGGTAGAGGTAGAAACAGAAAAACTGTGTTTCAGAAAGAGTGTGTATCAGATGATTTGAAAATGTTACATTTATGGAAAGAAGATGTTCAAGACTGTGTATGTTGGAGAAACGGCATTATAAGAAACGTCCAACTCGTGCGAGCACAGAAACAAGGACGCTAAAACAATGATAATAAGGTTTCTATGAGAGGTTAATGCGAAGAGATAATCCGAGATGATGTAAACTAGAAGACATAGTTACAGTGTTGCTATTCACCAGTATATCAATATCATTGTGATTTAAAAGCGTTTAGTGCCACAAGGTCTGTTTGTTTTGTGATTGTGATGTTATTGTTGTGATGTTTTGTGTTGATAGACAACTTGGCTTACCTTCTTGCTTGTGTCTATTATTAAAATTAATTTAAGTTTGTTTTGTTACTGAAACTTGTTACTTCTAATCATTTACTAAAAGCCAAGAAATAAATTTTAGAACAAAAATATTTTTTTATGTTTTTTTCATTTTTTTATCTTAGGCGTTGTCAATAATTCAAATAAACAATCTCAAAGAATAAGTTTCTTATGTTATACTTATTTAGTTTAAATTTTTAAACAAATGAACAAAATATTTTTAAGACATTGTGTATCTGTGTTTCTAATAATGTTTTTGTAACATTTTAGGGTAGAGATTCTGCTGCTATACCTGCCTATTGCTGTTGTAATTACTCCAAATTTCAGGACATTCATTTGCTGTGTTAATTTTCAAAAAAAAATTCAATTTTAACTTTATCGAAGAATCTTCTGCCTGTTAAATAGGTCATTCTGATAGATTTCAATGACCTTACACAGTAATTTACTGACCGGTCTGTAAGTTTTAATATAGTTTCAGAGATGTACTTTTTAGATTCCATGAATCCTCTACGCATATTTGCATGGTATAATAATATAACCCCTAATTTTGTTTTCCAAATCTAAGTAAATAAAAGAAAACCCTCAGTATGTAAAATAAATGTTTCTGGTCAATCTCGTTAGATTAAAAAAAAATTGGATCATTATGAAATATTTTGAGTATAATGTAATAAAGTTTCAAAAATATCAAGTATATTCAAAGTCAATATGCCCAGTTGGTTTGTGCAGCCCTTTTAGAGTAATTTAGTGACCGGTTTGTAAATTATTCAACAATTTCAAAATGATGTACTATTTGGATTCCATGATTCTTTTATTAATATTTGCATGTTGTAATTACAATATAACTCCAAATTTTGTTTTCCAAAACTAAGTAAATAAGTGAAAACACTCAGTCTGTAAAACAGATGTTTCTGGTCAATCTTGTCAGATTAAAAAAAAAAATTGTTATTTTATTTTCTAATAGTTAGTGGATTGCCACGGAAAATAACAAGTCAAATTCAATAATGGTTTAAAGCAAAAATGCAAAAGTCAATATGCAAAAAATGCAAAAGTCAATATAACACCAAAGAGTTCGATAAATGAGGACACATATTTTTGTTTAAATAATTTTTCAAAAATTATGTGAATGAATAAATGTGTTCCAAAGTTGTGCACTTCTTTATAATAAATGAATTTAACAAAAATGAATAAACTGTCGAGCGATGAATCAAGGAGTTTTTTTGTGGCTTAAGACTCTGCTAACTCTTCCCCCAAGCTGTCATTAAAGCTCCAAAATCTTAAAAACCTATATTTATGCACACTCAATTAAAAGCGTTATGTGTTTGAACGTATGTTCAAAAGGTTTATAAGAAATTTCAGAAATTTTAAAATGGCTGCGGATCTAGCTACATAATACTTTTTATATAGCAACTTTTTTTTAGTTTTGGTTTTGTAAAAATTAATGCTGCAACTTAATTATTAAGTTCGTCATGAATGGAGTATTCGGACCAAAAGTTGTTTGTAGTATTCAAACCTAGCACCCAATTTTTTCATAAATGAAAAAACATCAGTAAAACTGTATTAAACCAGCAATATATTTTTCTAAAGTCAAATAGATTGTAATAGTAAAAAACAAATCTCTTTTAATATAAATTTTATTTCTCAAACATACTACAAACACTCTAATATGATATATTATATGCACTTATAATTTATGAATCAATAATTTTTTATGAATATCTAATATAAAAACAAAACATTTAAAATAATTTACTTTCAAGAATATCACTCTAATTCTAATATTCTTTTCTTTCTATTCTTATTATCAAATTGTGTGCTCTTGTTCATCTATTAAATTGTTTATTTGTCTGAAATCACACACAAGTTACCCTACCTCTTTCAATATGTAATTTTTTTACTTCTATAAAAACTTCTCAATATTATCTTCCATTATTTAGCAACCTTAAATTATATGTTCTAAACCATTTTTCATTTAAGTACAGAATAACAAATCAAATCACAAACCAATGCATAAAATCATGAAATAATTTATCATTCTTTTATTCATAGAATAATTTATTTTTTATATTCACTTTATATTACTAAACTTTACTACTAAATCTCATCTTTATGTCTTTTTATTTTGGAGAAATGTTAATACTGTTTGTAAAATGTTACGCTAATTGTGGGTTATTATTATTGCTTTTGGTATGATTATATGTAATATAAATATCAACATTATTTTATTTCTATTCATATCACTATTACTTATTGTTATTGTTTAATATTAAATTTAATATTTATCAATATTATTATTACTATTATTATTGTTATTATTATATTACAGGGTTATTCATTCTTACATGCGCGTCTATTCATTTTTATATGCGCCTTTATTCAATCTTATATGCGCATTTATTCATTCTTATATGCGTTTTACAAAAGCAATTGTAAAAAAGCAATTTGAATAAAAAAAATTATTTTAGCAATTTGTTTTGAAAAAACAGTTTATTTTTTCAAAACACATTTTTCTTTCCAGGTAAACGAGGTTAAACAAAAATTTCCAGGTAAACGAGGTTTAAATTACTAAAACGAAGACTTTTTACATTAGACGATGGTTTATTTAATTTAGTATTAGTTCTTTGTTTTCGATGATAGTTTATTTAATTTAGTATTAGTTCTTTGTAATTTTATTATTAAATTTTTTGATTGATTAATTTATTATTTATCTAATTATTCATTTACCTTGATTTAAAATTAACTATTTATAATTATTATTAATATCAATACTTATTAGCTGTAATACTTAATAGCTATACAATGTAATGTAATACTTAATAGCTATACTATGAGAGGCTAGTGTTTGCCTAATAAAAAGACTCTAGTGGAATTTACAATTGTCCGTAACAAGCACCGGCGCTTCAACCTTGGCATTCCTAATCGCTGGTGCCATCATTGTAGTTATGAAAGTACAAAATGAATCTGCATTCCAGCCTCCAGTTTTAATTTCATAAGCAAGCACTCCCGTTGTTGAAACAGCACAAACTAAACTAACATTCTTACCACGATTTGCAGGCGACTGTAAAGTTGCTGGCGCACCTATTAGCGAATAACCATATGTGTTGTTAGTGTGCACATTAAATCCAGTTTCATCCAAATAAATAAGTTTTTCATCTGAAATTCCGTTAATTTTGCTTGCAAATGCATAGCGTGCATTAATAATTCGTGTTGAATTTCGTTCTTCTGGCACATGCACAACATGTTTTCTTGATAGTTTTCTTGAAATAGTAGGCTGAGACATGTTGAAGCCTGCTGCAGAAAGATTTTTTTTTATTGCTTCTTGCGTGCAAAGGTTGTTTTCTTGTACGCATAATTCGATAATATTTTTTATTTGAGCATTTATAGGTCTTTCACCTCGTTTTTTATCAGAAGACGACTTGAATGCAGTCATGTCGTCGAATTCTCCTCTGTTTAACTTAACTAAAAGATTTTGAACTGTGCGCTTCGATAAATTAAGAGAAGTGGAAATGCTTGTTGTAGATTGATTTCTTTCAACTAAATGCTTAAGCATTTCAATGTGCTCTTTTGTAACATTTTTTCTTGTTTTACGATTACTTTCTATTCCATCCATAGGGTAAAAAATTGATATTAATAATTTCTAGAAAAATAAATAATTAGCTAAAATATAACTTAATCAATCAAGAAATTTGATACATTAATTCAATTTAATACAATGTAATAAAATTAAACTAAGAACTAATACTAAGTTAAATAAACCATCATCGAACGTAAAAAGTCTTCGTCTTATAAGTATTTTTAAACTCGTTTACTAGGAAATAAGAAAAATTTGCTTTGAAATAATAAACTGTTTTTTCAATGATTTTATTAAATGATTGTTTTTGGTTCAAATTGCTTTTTTACAATTGCTTTTGTAAACCACATATAAAAATAAATAAATGCGCATATAAGAATGAATAAATGCGCATATAAGAATGAATAAAGGCGCATGAAAAAATGAATAAATGCACATATAAGAATGAATAAGTGCACATATAAAAATGAATAAATGCGCATATAAGCATGAATAAAAGCGCATATAAAAATATATAGACGCGCATATACGAATGAACAACCCTGTTATATAAATATAATTGTTAAAATTGTTTACCTCTTTTGAATTGCTTTAATATTGCTATTGCTATTACTATACAATTGGTTTTTATTTAAGATTAGTATTAGTACTATTTCTAAATATCAATGTGTATGTTGCATACAAACACATATATGACATATATGTGTGTGTTTTCTCTTAAGCAATTGCAAGTTTCCAAATACATGCAAAGTAAAGTACGTAAAGAAAACAATATATTTTTTTAAAAAAGGGACCTCAATATCTTATATAGACCCCTTGATAATAAAAGTGTGGTGATGGCATATATATATATATATATATATATATATATATATATATAATATATATATATATATAATATATATATATATATATATATATATATATATATATATATATATATATATATATATATATATATATAATATAGATATATTATATATATATATATATATATATATATATATATATATATATATATAATATATATATACTATATATATGTTATATATATTATATATATATATATATATATATATCATATATATATATATATATATATTTATTAGATCTATATATTACTATATATATATAT
>NC_061170.1:2373095-2403095 GCF_022113875.1 Hydra vulgaris
AATAAGGTTAGTAAGGTACTGTTTTGTGTCTAAATAAATAATCTTATTTAGGATGGATGTAGGTCTGATTATCTAGAGTTAGTGATTGACAACAATGGTTTTATTTGGTGATGAACAGTACAGGCTAAGAAAACCTGGGCCTGTACACCATGCCAGATTTATGGCAAAGGGAATATACTTTCTGAAAATGTATCTCCTTCTAAACAATATTTCTAGCTTGACAGATTTTGAGAAGAAAGAAATAAATGATATTGCATTCTTCGCAGCTGTATTTTACACTGAGTGGTTTATAAAGGCTGAAATTCCAGCTGTCGCTCCATATCAGGTGACATTTCTATGTTTTAAAAGTTTTTAATCATTTTGCTTTTTTTTCTTTGAAAATTTTGTGTAATATTTCATAGTCTAAAAATCTTTAGGATATAAAAGCTCTTTGGCAGATGATGAGATACTCAAAAATCAATCCTGTCCAGGCATAACCTGTTATAGAGTCTCTAAAGAGACACACCTGATACATAGACCCAAATATTTTAGTTATGTCTCTTGTTGACAAAAATGTACAAGAACGGAGTGACATTGCCAAGAAGTTGTACTCAACCCCAAGACCTACAACTTATGCCATAGAAAGACATCAAGTTAATTTAAATATACTGAACTCCCTTATGTTTAATGATGATACTCCCCCAAGTTTGACCCCGTTTATAACTGACCAGAGTTGGTTAATTTTTCATATCTTAAACCATGCAAATGCTGAAGTACAGTGGCTTAAGACTCCATCTGAGACATGGGGTCTAAATGACTATTACTTAGAATTCAAACAATTTGTGAATAATCTTGAAGTCGTAAATGACTGTAGTGAGAGGGCTATAAAACTAGTTCAGGTAACTATTTTATATATTTGGTCCTTAATGTTTATGTTAAAATCTTAATTTGTTTTACAAGCTCATTACTTTTAAATATTCTTTAATAGGAGTTGATCAATAAATCGCATAATGAGGATAAAAGACAAAGTACCTTCCTCGTATCAAACAAATATAAGAGTAAAAGAACAATTAAAAAAAAATGTGGTTATGTAAAGAATTCTTTGTTTACAAAATAAATTTATAAACATGAACTATGTTTGACAACTAATTTCTTCAGAAACTAATCATAAATATGATTTTATTATGTAAATATAAATATTTTAATACGTAAAGTATCTTGTTAATAAGCAGAACACTAATATAGTGCAAAAAAGCTTAAAAATGCCTTTTTTTTTAATTTTTTGGTCTTCATTGTTTAAGTAAAAAAAAAAAAAATTAAGCTTAACATTATATTTTTATTTCCTTCAAAAATATAAAACAACAAAAAAAAAAAAAAAGAAAAATTAATTTGGATAATGGTAACACTCCCCCTCAGCTAGTCCGAAATATGGGCAAAAAACGGGCAAAAAATGACCTTTGGGCTCATTGAGGGAAGTCATGGAGTGATCTAATCATGAAAAAAAAAATTTATTAGTAATATCAAGGTTGGGGCACCTTATGAAAAGCAATTTTAGTTGAAATTCAAAAAAGTCATTTTTTTGGAACACCCTAATATATATATATATATATATATATATATATATATATATATATATATATATATATATATATATATATATTATTATATATATATATATATATATATATATATATATATATATATATATATATATATATATATATATATATATATATATATATATATATATATATATATATATATATATATATATATATATATATATATATATATATATAAATGTATACATATATATATATATATATATATATATATATATATATATATATATATATATAAATATATATATATATATATATATATATATATATATATATATATATATATATATATATATATATATATATATATATATATATATATAAACATGAATATGTCTATATATGCAACTTTCTGAACAAGAGAAACTAAATACAGAAAACTTTTAATGCAAAGG
Source organism: Hydra vulgaris (assembly GCF_022113875.1). Taxonomy (NCBI): domain Eukaryota; kingdom Metazoa; phylum Cnidaria; class Hydrozoa; order Anthoathecata; family Hydridae; genus Hydra; species Hydra vulgaris. The sequence continues at coordinate 2,375,092 of NC_061170.1, forward strand.
TATCACAACAGAGAAACAAGGCTGGCAATAAAAAAACCTCAGGCACTTAGATTGGTGGTTAGGTTGTAATAGTACTTTCCTTAATTCTAAGGGCGGTATGCAAGTATAACAATAATCTCTTTAACTATAAGTGAACCAAATAAAAAATTTATTACTTGTAAATGTTGTTATATCTTCAAGTGACAAAATTCCACAATAATTTCTTGATCTAAATATCAATATTTATAAATAATTAAAACTAGAATTTATAAAACAAAGAAAAAGTAAAACAATAGGTTATTACTATCAATTGTTTTGTTCATAGTATACACACTAAAAATAAATAAAAACTATAAATATAAATGCATAAAAATAAATCTTAGACAACTAATACAGTGCAGCAAGTATTGTTAGTAGAGTGAAAAAAGCAAAAATAAACTTTAGAAAAAAGAGAAAATTTTAGTCTTTACGCAATACACTATATAGTACATACTATAGTACATATATAGTACATATAGTACTATATAGTACATATATAGTACATACACCGCAATACACTATATAGTACACAGTAATAAATAATATACAGTAATAAATATTGTTATGGCAATAATTTGCAAAATTTTTTACCTATCTCTTGCGCTTTCACACACAAGAAAGACGTTATTGAAATGAAGCAGTGAAAATTTATCGCCAACAAATTTACGGTTTCTGGCTAAAAACAAAAACAAATGCAATTATAAATAAGCGACTGACTGCTTATACATGGTTTTGTTCACATGGTACCTTGTCACTTTCGGTAAGTATAGGTTACCATGGTACTTGGTTATATGATTTTACTTATTAGAACTTATGATTATTTTGACTGCCTCTTCAAGGATCAAATTTTTATTTTATGCCTAAAAGTAAATAAAAATATAACATTTATTCAATATATATCATATGTAACCTTTATATTTTTAAACTGACTTAAGCTTATTTGAATAAAATTTCACTATACTATACTTTCATACAAAAACATACCTTAATGGTTTGTAATATACATACTTAAAAAGGTTTTTTTGTATATTAAAACTCTGTATTGAATTTCTTTAAAGAAAACAAATTAGGAAATAAATCCTTTTTGTTACCAAAGATTTGAATTGAATTATATAGAAGTAAATGCTACCAACACTTTTAACCTTATATTTTGAACCTTAACTTCATGTGGTGAGATTGAGATGATAAGATTGAGATGATAAAATTGACATATAGAGATTTAGGTAATGAAACTGAGATGATAAAGATGGAGATTAGGAGGTCGAGATGATGATATTGAGATGATGAATTTTGACTCACCATAGGTTATGGTTAACTAAATTACAAGTTTTTATAGCAACTTGAATTGTAAACCTTTCATAACCAAAACTAATCTTTTACTTAATCTATTTTTAAATGAAAGAGTAAACAAAGTTTTTTTAAATATCCAGCCTGTAATTGCATTTAAACAATCATCTAATTTGTTAAGAATACTGACCTCTGCAAAGTTCCAATTTAATCAAAAAAGAAATAGGATTATTTAAAGATAATCGTTTTAATATATACAAACCTTTGAGTAGTTTACCTTCAAGAAGTTATCTACCTTTAAAAAGTAAAAAGATTTACAACATCAAGTTGTTCCTTACCTACCTTTAAGAAGTTAAAACATTTACAACATCAAATGGTTAAGTATGGAACATAAAGAGTCATATAACTTGCAATAGTAAAAAGGTAGTATACTATTTAAAATGTCTTGCAACATTTAAAAATCTTGCAACATGAAAACTACATACACCGGAAAAACTAATAAATTAGGACTCCGTACAAATTGACATATTTCTAGTTGTAGAATCGGAAAATCAAGATAAATTTGATAATCATGTTTACAAAACATGACGCTTTTAATTGACGTTACCTGTTTAAAATCAAATAAAAAATTAACTAGAATATTTATAAAGATTAAACTATGGATAATTATCATTTCCTGTTTAAAAATAAGAAAATATTATTTTGATAACATAAATAGCACTACTGATGATGTAAATATTATGTGGTAGTGGTGTAGTTGTAAAACGTTTGCTCTATAGGCGAGACGTTCTGAGTTCAATTTCCACCACGTCCCTGGTAGTACCGCGCTCAACTTGTTTCTCCGCGTTGCGGCCTTGTTTGTCTTGGTTCATGTTTCAGAGTTATAGAGTTGATAGAGGGTTATAAATACTATTAAGTAGCATCCACATCTGTAGTTGCCTTCTCGGCCTTAAGGAGGTGAATAACAATATTGACAGTAGATGAACCCAGATAATATCCAGGTATTATCTGGATTCATTTTCTGTCTTGTAGAAATCCTCCTAGACAAAAACTTAAGGGTTGAGCAAAATAATTCTGTTCATAAGCCTTACATCAATCAATATTTAGTCTAGCACTGATGTAAACTTATCTTACATTTATTTCTACCTTGGATATTGAATGTTCAAACTTCATGATTCTATTCATAGATTTTTGCTTTTACATCCTTGATAGTAGCTATGCAACTCTATCAGTTATTTTATAATTAGAGTACAGCTTTAAAACTCAATTTAATAGTTTTGAGGCCTGCTGGTTGTAAGGTTTCCTTACAACCAGCAAGCCTCGTGCTGATTCCATTAACAACTGCAAAACAACTGCAAAATATTAAAGTATTAGCAGTGCTATGTTGCGGATGGATGGTGTACTTGTGATTTAGGTGTGCATTGTCAAGCCAACATTAGAAAATCTATTTTACAACTTTGGTCTTAATTAGCAAAACTGAAGCAATTGTATAGCTAATTACTTTGATTACTATGCTCTATCTTAGATTGAGCTAAGTTCTCCTTATCTTAAATCGTGACTATAGTTTCAGGCTAATTGCAATAAAATATTATTTGATACCAGGTTAAACTTGGCAGTATCTTCTTTGGATCTCAGCATTGATAAATATTATACTTGATTTGCAAAGACTCCAATAGTCACTTGCTTGGCTTGGGCATACACTTATCCATCAGTTTACTTATTTGACAAGAAATCGGGTTAGAATCCTCTGACACTTATTTAATATGCTTTTGCTCGCAACCTTTTCACCCTATCACCTTGCAAATTATTTTTCTCATTATTTTTCTTTATGCTGTTATACTCTATCTATGACTTTATCTATGATTGATTTAAACTCTCTTTAACTTAAATTCTGACCATCAAGAGCCCATAAATATTAAATATAAAAACACTACCACTTAACCATTTCAATATATCGTTCATAATTATTTGTCGCTTTTAAAGTAATTTTAAATCAGTTGAATCATACTTCTTGCAAAAGATACCAGACTTTGTAGTTCTTTGTGAGACAATATTAAATTTTGCTGCTTCTTAAGATCTCAGAATTGATGGTTATTACCCTTAAATTAATAAAGGCTTTAATAATCACATGCTTGGCTTAGGCATATACTTAAGCATCAATTCACCTATTTGTTCAGAAAATAGATTTGAATCCTCTGGCCATTGTTTTATGTGCTTCTACTTAGCACATCTTTACTTCATTACCTTTCACTCTATTTTTTATTGTTCTCCTTCATCTCAAGACTAAACTCTTTAAGATGTGTAAATACAACAATGTAAATGTAAATACAACAATGTAAATGTAAATACAACAATGTAAATGTAAATGTAAATACAACAATGTAAATGTAAATGTAAATACAACAATGTAAATGTAAATACAAATATGTAAATGTAAATACAACAATGTAAATGTAAATACAACAATGTAAATGTAAACACAACAATGTAAATGTAAATACAACAATGTAAATGTAAATACAACAATACTAGGAAATTTGCAAAAAATATCAAACAATTAGGGTCGGCATCAAATTGGCAAAATAAAGTTTGACACAAAGGTGTTACCATAAAACATAGAAACAAGGTCGGCAATTTTTTCCCATCTTAAAAAAATTTAAGTGCCTCAAGCGCTAAAAATTTTTCAAGATTCAATTATACTAATGATTTCATAAAACATTGTTTATTTTACGGTAAAAATCATTTTTTTTATGAAAGTGTTTATGTAGCTCATGTATAAATTCTAACAGTTTCCATTTGTAGTCTGAGTAAATTGAATAAAATTAAAACTTCTATTGCTTCTATTCCACTCTTTAATATGTGCGGTTTAATACTTACTAATAATAGCGTATTTCTATTGTTCTTTATGTAAACAATCAAACAATTGAAATATCTGTCGCAATATGCATTTTTTTTATAAGCATATGATATTTTTAATATAATTTATGTTTCATAAAGTTACCAACAGCTTAAATTAAAAACAATAGTTTACAATAACAGATCTAATTAAAAGATGTAAAGATAAAATAAGAATAATTAAAATTAAACTTTACCATACATAAAGAAATTTATTTTGCATTGTCTTCCCAATGTAGTGTATTTTTTTAAAATACATGTTAAAAATGCTCAGTAAGACTAAACATTATGTTCATTTTATATCAAATTATTTTTAACAAAATCTACTTCCACCTACCATGTTATAGGGAAGAGTTAAATAGCAAGGGGGAGTAGATTCAATGTTTAAATTTATTGATTGAGTTGTTTTAATTGTGGGAATATGTGAAGATACCTTCAAGTTAGCATAGACTGGGGGAATGATCATTAGATTTAGGGGTGGGGTAGGGGTAGTAATTTTTATTTTTAACTTTTTAATTTTTACGCAATCATTATTTTCACATTTTTATATCCTGTTTACAGTAGAGAACTGGATTACAAATTACTGTGTAGTGTTTACTGAATTTTGTTTTAATGCTATACTGTATTTTTTAAATTGTTTTTTGCTGTTTTTCCATCAAACAATAGTTGTTACTGAATACTTAAAAGCAGAATACTTGTAAGACAGGACAGGTTAATATGAAACCGCCACCTTTTTAGGTGCCACAAGAAGACCTAACAGTCTTGTCACAAAGCACTGTGGAAGTGCATTTTACCAGGAAGTTCACGCCTCTTTTGTTACTGTGACACGAAAAAAATGGTTCAGAATTCGTTTCGAACCTAGATCTCCTGCAAATAAAGCAAGCGCTCTAACCACTGCACCAAGCCTTTTTTTTTAAGGTATAAAATATATAGCAATGATAAGATGGTATTTTGAAAATCCTGAAAATCATTCAGTCTTATTTTTTCTCTTTTTGAACGCTGCTTAAAAGATAAAATACAAAGTTGTTATGGATTTTTTATTATTATTATTATTATTATGGATTTTTTATTTTATATTACCTAAATTTATAAATTTTATAACGTTTTTTAAATGAATTCAATTCCTCAAGGCTGAGAAGGCCATTACAGTCAAGAAGACTACTTTTTTTTTCTTTTTTTTTTTTTAAAGTTGTAATTATAACATTCTCTCAACTATACAACTTTGAAACACGAACCTTGACAAACAAGATCACTGTCAGGCAAAGAAATTGAATGCGGTCCAACCATGGATGTGATCGTTCGGAACTCAGAACATCTCGCTTACAAGGCTGGCCTATATCAATTTATCGCTACTGCATTGGTAGTGGTTTATATTAGTCATATACATTAGTAATATAAATTCAAACTATTTTAACAGTGACTTCTCTTATGCAAGAGTGACAGTATGAACTAATAAAAAATTATTTAAAAAAGGAAATTTGATTGTTGATACTATACAATAGATACTATTTTTAATATTCAATTTCCAAACATGAAGTATTTTATTAAAACCAGACTGACCTCGTCTAGTCTGCAGCTCTCAAAAGTTGAAACCAGATAAATAGACAGGATAGATAATTTGTAAAAATTAATTTTCACTTGAGATTCGAAGACTCAAAATCTATGAATAGTTTTAATAAAAATTTAATAATCTTTGAGTCGATTTAGAAAACTTTATTTCAAAAACAGATAACAATTGACATTATACATTTTTTAAATTATTAAATTGAATTTGCTTTACTAGAGAAACATTTCCTCAAGCAATTTGCATTAGGTCTCTTGATATTGATAAATCTTTCTTAATTTAAAAATGCAAATGAAATTTGCATTTACTTTAAAAAAGTAAAATATAAAATATTACGCATTGAAGATTTATAAGATGCTGCAGAACTATTAATTTTCCAACAAATTCAAATAAAACTTTTCATCTAAAAGGCAAGGCTAGCAAAATCATGTTTTTAAAGAGGTTTTAAAAACAAATCACAATTATTTGCTGATTTATATAATACAACTATTATTTTGCTTTTAAACCCCTCTTTGATAGGTTAAAATATCATGAGGACCAAGACAAATATATAGTTCTTAACAAATATTTGCCATTAATATAAAAGTTCTCATCATTTTTGTCTTTCCTACAATATCTAAATTTTGACATATTTTTGAATAAAAACAAAAATAATCAAATAAAATTCGACAGCCCTCAATATATATATATATATATATATATATATATATATATATATATATATATATATATATATATATATATATATATATATATATATATATATATATATATATATATATATATATATATATATATATATATATATATATATATATATATATATATATTTATATATATATATATATATATATATATATATATATATATACATATATATATATATATATATATATATATATATATATATATATATATATATATATATATATATATATATATATATATATATATATATATATATATATATATATATATATATATATATATTGTCTCTGTAAGCATGACTTTTTCGGCAAAATAATGTACACGTAAAAAACTTTTATAGAGAACGAAAAGTACAGACATCGACTGACAAGCAGCTTGACTCGCAAGGAAGTGCTGTTACATCGACTGAGGGTTTGGTTAGGCCAGGCATCAAGGTTAGGCTTAGGGTTAGGGTTACGGCAAGGTTTAAATTTGGTTAAATTTTTGTAAGTAATCGTTTTTGTAAATAGATGAAGTTAAAAATGAAATATATTATATAATAAATAAATAAAAATAACAAAAATAATACAAAAAATATATTTTTATAACAAAATAATAAATTTATCCTTACTAATAAAAAATAATAAACTTGTTATCCTTACTATTGCTGAATTTAAAAATTCATGGATAATAATGACTTAAAAGTTGAATTCCTACTCATAAAATATTTTTTAAGCTTTACAAACTTTCATTTCGTTTTAAAATAAATGATTTATGTCGAACATATATAGTTTTTTTACTTGCAAATGAACTTTAAAACAATATTGAGTTCGGGGTATTTTATAACAAGCGCACAGTAATATATTTATGCTGTGACAAAGGTTTTTACCTACTCCCTTTAAATAACCATTTTAGTAAAAGATCATCTTAAAAATTGATTTTTCCAGTTAAATATATCAAGTGCAATATGAAACATGGATTAAGTGGGAAATTAAGCTTTGTATATTCTAGTATAAAATGAAACAAAGTTGAGGTTATATAAAATTTTCTCTGCCGTAATTATACGAAGCATAATTAAAAGAAGGCGAGCAAAATGTTTTGAAAATATTTCATATTTTCTTGTGTGTAGAACTTAATTTAAAGAATTGCTCAACAATACTTATTTAAAAATCACCGGCTCCGATTTGCCAATTAAACAAAATTATTGTCTGTTGGCATCAAAATGTTTAGATGCAATGAGATAAACAGCACATAAACTAGTTAACGTAGTTGGCTAACGGAGGAATTTTGATTAAAAAAATTAGTGGAGCGGTTAATATATGGAGTTTAAATAGCAGGATTAGAATACCATTTATTTCCCTCCGTTTTAAAACCAGCCAATTAGAGTTTTTTTCTTAATGGACACTTAAATTCTCTCTTAGCTTAACGGAGCAAAGTGAACATGGCAGGTCCTTTTTCTTTATCTATCATTATCAATATCTGACCTTGATAGCACTAAAGCTCATAACTTAGGTATTTTTTATTCTATTACTCAGATAGATTACTATGTGACTCATTTATCAGACTAATTTATCTTCACTCTTTGATCTGCGTCTTGGCTTTGACCCTAGTTTGTGTCTAGTTTCTGATTTTTTTTCTTTGTAAGTCCAAATATGCAATGTGAGCCTAAACATGCAATGATCTCAATAAGTTTTTTATCTCATACTTCTTCTGACTCACCCTATGATCGCCCTACTCCTTAACACCCCAAAACTAACTGGGATTTTTTTTGTTACCCAATTAAAACTTTGCTCTATGCTGTCCCTTTATACCTCAAATATTCACAGAAGAGAGATCATGTTCAAGAATGGTACTTAGTTCTTAGCAATCAAAGTGGTAATTTTTTTGTTAAGGCTAGAGTTTATAGTTGTGTTACTAGTCAATATAATCACTTTAGAACGATGATTGTCTGAAGATCATTGATATAGAGAAGAAACATTAGACAAAGATGGAGCCTTGTGGTACGCAAGAAGTAAATGTAAAAGAATGCGGTTATATTAATTTTTATTTTTTTATTAGAAATAAATTATTTTTAGGTCTATTCTCGATACACCGTATGAATGCTCAATTACACTGGGATATTTTTTCCGTCAAGGACAACTTTTTTGTTATGTTTACAAAGAAATTATAAAATTATTTTTAAACTTTTTCAGATAGACAGGGGTAGAGTAACATGGTTGTCCGACGGTAAGGCCTCATATATTTAGCAAAGGACAACAGAGATTTTATTTGAAATACCAGTCTATAGTCCACAGTGATTACTTTCAAATAAGTGTTTATGAGTAAAACTTTATTTAGAAAAGATTTAAAAATAATAGATTGTAAATATTTTTTTTCCTTGTAATTTTTTTAAAGAAACATTTAAAAAGAATTTAAAGTAGTTATAACTTTTTGTTTAAGTTTTCACCTACAAATCACAAATTAATTTTTATTTTAATTAATAATGCACATGGACATAAAAAAAAGAAGTCGAACAATTTAATATTTAAACAAATATCTAATTTAAACTAATTTATTGAGCTAGAAACTTTTTTTTTTTTTTATTTTATTTTTTTTTTTATTTGCCATATATATCACATTTACAAGTTTCGTAAATTAAAGGTGTAATATTTACAAGTCACGTGAGTCAAAATATGTAATGAAATTTATAATTAAATAATACAGGCTGTCAGGGTTAGGGTTAACTAAACTACTGATAGGGTAAACTGAACTACTGAAGCTACTGAGAAACTGAACTACTAAAGCTACTGAGAAACTGAACTACTGAAGCTACTGAGAAATTGAACTAATGCGGCTACTGAGAAACTGAACTACTAAAGCTACTTAGAAACTGAACTACTGAAGCTACTGAAAAACTGAGCTACTAAGCCATAATATTTGAATATTATTCTTTTTATAAAATGTTTTTTTTTTCGTAATGAATTTTCTCTGCTCATGATATAAGTTGCAAAATTAAGCAACTTATATTATGAACAGAGTAAAGACTCAGTGAGGTGCTGTTGATGTTGATGTTGATGATGCCTGTGCTTCGTAAAAAACAGCTGCAAGAGAGAAGCATATGAATAAAGATAAAAGGATTGACATTATGATCTGTGAATATAGTCGGGGAAAATACTTTGTGTTGTTCAACGCATTAAAAAGCCATTTTGTTTTTATTACTTATCAACAATCTTAAGTGTTTACAAAAAAATTGTATACTATATATAGCATTTAAAAAACACAACTTGTGACTCTTACACGGCTGTTTCACTCAATATAAAAGCAAGCCTGACGTCACGAGTTTATCAAAAAAAAAAGTATTTCCGCATAAAAAGTATAAAAATTCATTAACTTTAAAATAATAGTATTTTTTTTCTATAAATGTTTTCATACTCAAATTAAAAAAATATAAAAGATCTATCTTTCCTTGTTAAATAAACATTTACATTAAACGGAATAAAAATGAAAGCTGTATAAATATTGTTAATAATTTGGCATCACTTTTCTGATTTTTGCGATTTTTACGCAAAACCTGTCTTAGGCCAACTAAGATTTGATAACATAGCTACATGGTCGATGGTTGAAATTTAGAACAGTTATTAATGAATGTCTGTTCTATCTAGATTTTCACAGACTTTGCAAGTTTTTATATAGAAAGTTAGTTTCTAATGCATTTATATTTTTGTTTTTATTCGTTTTGAATAAAAAACATATCATTTTTGAAAAGTCTGTGGATTTAGTAATACTTCAACCTTATATGAATAAGAAAATCAAAAAATTATTTTCTGTACCTCTAGCTATGTTATCAAATGTGTTTTCAAACTTGGCATGTTTAGCGACATTTTTTTAAGTTTTTTTTTGCATAAATTCTTGTTTACATTTTAAAGCGGTGACGCAAACTCTGATCGTTACGTCCCCAACGATTATCGGATGCATTTTAAGAAAACAAACAAAACAAACGAGACACATTTTATAGAATAAATAACAAAGTTTCGCGGATTAATTTCTCTTGGATATTTGACTAATTTCAGATAAGTTGATTAATCCGATTTTATCTAGTGCATCTATTTGTCAATATTATTCTATTTAAGTTGTTTGTATTATAATTTTATTACTATATCAATAAAGATTATAAAGCAAAGTTTCGTGGATTATTTCCTCGTGGATATTCGACTAATCTCAGATAAGTTGCTTAATTCTTTTATTTTTAGTGTATTTATTTGTAAATATTATTTTATTTAATTTCTTTTATTATATTATTATTATAATATCATTATCATTATTTATGTGATGTATGCAACTGAGAGGGAAATTTTGAAACTGTACATCGGTTGGGAAGATGGTTGGGAAAATGAGTATAACTTTAATTTTGTAAAGCGAGTAATTGACACTAGTAAGATCACTAACAATATGATTTCAATTTTATTAACAGTTTTTCATCCAAAAGCGTTGTTTACTTTTTTAAGTTTTCTTTTGCCAATTGAGTTTAATATGCCTAATATTGATGTGTTAAATAAAATGTGCCGAAAAATAAAACAAAGAAAAAAAGATTCTAAAAAGTATTTTGAAGCTTCAAAAAACGAAGCATTTTTTAAAATGCAACTGTCTCCAGCTCCACAAACAAAAAAACAAAAAAAATCAGCAGATGCAAATAATTTTTATATTTTAAATAGGAATAAGGAACTAAGTAGTCAAGTTGAACAATTAATTTCTAAAGAAAAAAATAATGTGGAGCAAATAGATAATTTAAAAATACAGGTATCAAAGTTGGAAACTGAAGTTATATATTTAAATTCTAAAAACAAGGCTCTCAACGCACATTGTAACTCATTAAGTTCTCAATTAGAGACTATGAGTATTAGGCTAAATCAGGAGGAGCAGTTCCAACTTTTAAAAAAAAAAAAATTAAAAACAGCACACCGTAAATTTGCATCTGCTCGTGCCAAAAATGTAAGATTGCTAAAAAAATTTAAATTTGAAAAAAAAATGCAAAAATCAGTGATATAAACAAGAACAGTTGCCAAATTTGCAAATATTTTGCTAGCAGTGATAAGGATTTAGTTGTCGTTGATTCTTATTTAGACTATGACAACATTGGTTCCTCTGAATTATTCTGTGGGTTTAAATTAAGTAATCCACAGACTATATCAGTTAAAAAGCCAATAGTTGGTAAGAAATATACTTACATTAAGTTAGGAGATGGTAAATCTTATTCTAAGTTAGGTAGGCATGCTGCAGACGATCTAAATGTAAGTTAAGTAATGTAAAGTTAATGTAAAGTTAGGTAGGCATGCTGCAGACGATCATGCTGCTAGACGATCTAAACTTGCTTTTATATTCCTTCGATTATTAGCTTGTTCAGATTTGGAAAGTGATTTGTCTATGTTGTTTTGTGATTCTGTGTCTTGTGAAAAGTCTATGTTTCATTGTGTTGCAAAAAAGTTGGGTTTAGTTAGGCAGTTAAGTGTTTCTGATGCTGTAGAGCTGCAGAGCCAATTAAGGATGCCCACGGCTGAATTCCGTAGGCTAAGACGTATTCTGTGTAATCTTGGTGCAAGGATTCTCCCATCTGAGCCCAAGATATGACAAGAACAAGAAATGCGGACAATGCATGTTAGTAAAGAACATGTTACTGTAAAGTCCATGTTACTTTATCCATCTGCGAATGAAGCACCTTGTTTAGTACCTGTATTGATGGTCAAGAATTTGATAACTTATGTTGAAGAGGTTTTCAATAGTCTGCACGTTCGTGACCACTTCAATTCTGATGTCGGTTTTTGCGAAGAGGTATGGCTCCTTTTTGCTGGGGATAAGGGTGGGAAGTATATGAAATTCCATTTTGAAGTTGTCAATTCTAAATCATCAGGGTCTGTATATGATGTTCATTTATTTTGTATGTATCAGGGTTCAGACTGTCGTGAGAATATTGCCTTAGTTCTCGGGCATTATGCCAATGACATTAAAAGAATTCAGTCGTCAGATTTTAAGCTAAAAGACAAAATAGTCAGGTTGTTCTTAGGTGGAGATTTTCATTTTATCGATGATGTTCTGGGACACCAGGGTTCAACTGCTAGCTTTCCTAGTTCTACAGACCTAGTTAAGTTGAATTCTCTAAGAAACCATGCTTCTATGCCTCACACACCTGCTAATTGTAACATCTTAAGGAGGACAATACAATCTCTGGAAAGTGCTTACAATGAGAACTTGTGTGAAGATAGACAAGGTGGAAACCTAAGAGCTCTAGGTAAGTTTCATAATTCAATTATTGCTCCTGTGATTTTCCCCATAATAACTTTAGATAATGTAGTGCCACCTGTTTTGCATATTATGTTAGGAGTTGTGTTAAAACTTTATAAGTTATTGTTGAAGGAGTGTAAGACTTTGGATTGTCAAGCTGTTTCGTCTTTGTCGCATAATGAGAATGTGAGAACGAATGAATTGTGGGCTGCTAAAAGCTTTGAATGTTCTAAAACAGCAGACTCTTTACGTTTATTAGGAAATCAATTTGTAGCTTACCATGGTAATGTGTTTGTAGGTAATCATTGTAAAATAGTATTAAGAAACCACTATAAACTTTGTAGTGTTATTGATGATGAAGCAATTAAAAATAGATTTGTACGTGTGTTTAGTGTTTTTAATAACTTGCAACCTATTCTTTTTAAGCGAAAATTTCTTTCTGATGCCGAAATTTCTGAGCTTCATCAATATATAAATTTATTTGCTATTGAGTTTCATGCTTGCTTTCCAAAAGAAAGTATCACGCGAAAAATGCATGAACTCATTTTCAATGTGCCACTATTTGTAAAATTGCATAAAACTATTGGGTTGCTGAGTGAAGAGGAGGGAGAGTGTTTGCATAATAGCGTAAATAAGGAATTAAGGCAGTTGCATTCAGTTAGAAATTAGGAGCAAAAGCTGCATCTTGTTTTAAAACGCTTTGAATTGCACAGCAAAGCTGATAGGAAGCTTCAAGCCTCTAAGGTGAGAAAGTGTGTTGTGTGTTCAGAGCGTGGCGAAAATTCATTTTATAGACAAGGTCTTTGTCTTGTTTGTGGTCATCAAATTTAGTTTAAATGTTTGAAAAGTTAAAAAAAAAATTAAACTTTTTACATCTAAGATAAATTATATAAGATCCTTAATTTACAAATAAGAGAATTCTATTCTGTTTTAATGCCTGTAATGTTTGTTCAAAATAATAATAATTTTTTATTACAATGATTTTATATATTAGGTAGATGCCCATTCTGTTCCTATTTTCAAAAGTTTATTATATCTATGCAATGCCTTTGCTCAGGTTAAAGAATGGAATAAAAGTCTAGCATCAAATGTATAGCTAACTATTTTAATTTGTGATCAGAGCAACTGGTATGTTTGTTGGATATGATTTTGTATGTTTATGTAGTTAATTCAAAAAACGTTTTATCCTTTGTTATGTAATATGTAACATTTTTTATATATATTAGATCTCCGTTCAATTTTTATCATCAAAAGTTAGTTCTACCTTCGCAGGACCTCTGCTCTACATACCTCCTCTCTGGTTAAAGAATGGAATATAAGTCTCATTTATCAAGTTGGTGTAAAAATTTAGCTTGATAAATTAAGAAGTTGTAAACTTTATTATCACAATTGCCAAGTTGACCAAATGTTCTTCTGGTTTTAAATGAATTATGTATGAGTCTAGTATCAACTGGGTGTTCAAAGATAGTTTACTGCTTGAAGAACTTATCAATGGACTAACTAATTATAAAACAGTTTTTAATGAAAATAAAAACAAATTATCAAAAGATTTAAATCAGCTATTTGTGTATATTTAAACACTTTATTTTTTGTGAGAAGAGATTATTGATACAAGTACCATAAAATAATTCTACTACCAAAAGCTAGGTTAATTCAAAACCTTTAACTCAATTTTGGTCATGAATTATTTTATTAGAATTGATGAGTTTTTATTTATTAACTACCTAACACCATATTATTAGAACTTTATTTTGTAATGTAATGATTTTATCAGCGTTCCAAAATAATTTTCTAAATCAAGAACTTCTATATTAAAAAAAGTACTCATTTAACAACTAATCCCCCCGTATAAGGACATTTTCATAATTTTGCGAAAAATGTGGTTTGCTTTCACAATTCGATTAAGGCTGTTTTAGTTAACCTTAAATAATTAAGTAAGGTTTTTTTGTTTTCATTATTGTCAAACAATAAGTGTATTTGATAATAACTATTAGGAATATATTTTCTAATTTTTTTTTGATAAAAAGTAACATCAAATTACAAAAATTTAGCCAAATTCAATATATGTCATATTTATTCTAAACTAAAAGAAGTTTTTCTACTAATGCCTTAAATGTCATAAGGTAAAACATTTTATTGATGTCTTAATTGTTTTTACAAAACAAAATTACCTCTTATATTTCAAAAGTTATAAAAGTTTTAGTAACACCCCTTTAGTCAATATTTTCAAAAATTAACAAGAAGCCGTTAAGCTCGGTTTGAAACAGCCGTGCTTATCAGCAATTAATGATCGTTATACAAAACCTTATTATAATAAAAATATGCAACGTGTGACTTTTGTCAATAATTAGCTTTGTTATTTAGTAACAATGTATTGACGCATATTAAAATCACAAAATCTCCCCGAGCCCAACAAGAGCTCATACATATTCATGATACTTTCGGTTAGGAAGTACTCTTTTCCCATAGCGAGTCAACCGAATAGGCTTTAACTCTGTCTCACAATTTGTTGGATAGTTTTGATTAGCGCGGTGCATTCTACTGTCATCTTTGTCGTTATCAAAGGAATTTATTGTTATATCTTCTTTTGTTATATCTTCTTTGTTTTTTTCTAGACGACGATGCTGCAGATGTGAAAAATGTAGTGACAACGTATGTTCGTTGACTTAAACTTCAGTTTTTAAAACATTATGCAACGCCACTCTTCTTCCTTTTAACCACTGCTGTGTACGCGGCGTCGAATGCTTAGGCTTCATCCACAATTTATCGCCAACTTTTCATCCTTGACAATTATTGAGGGACTTTTGTGTTGATTTGGCTTTGTCGACTCCAGGAATTTGTTTGTCGATTCCAGGTGTTTGTATAGTTGGCTAAAAAAATTTCAAAAGGTGTGCCGTGTTTTGATGGTACGTTTTTGATTAAAAAGATAGACATTCGTGTTCCACATTTTGCTCTCGCTTGTTCTTTTTAACTTCAAATGAACTCTTTCAACAATTCCATTTTCCGGTGTTTTTTCAACAGCTCGCTAAATAATTCTTGCTTTCCATTTCGACGCCATAGCTTGCGTAGTCTGAGAGCTAAATAACTTAGAATAATCTAGAAGAATTTCGGAAGGAGGTCCAAGTAATGACCATATTGTTTCTAACAATTAAACAACCATTGGTGCACTTTCTTCATTTAATTGTGTCAACAACGTGTATCTGCTTGAGCCACAGTCAATACAGGTAAGATACAGCGACGCATCAACGTGATTAATATTGCAGTCTACTCTTTCCCACACTTTGATCACAGCAAGATTTCCTTTATCCTACGGAATCGCATTAGAATCAATTTTGGCAACAACTTCTTCACATCGAATTATTCCGCCCATTGTTGCAACATCCACTACACGAATCACTTTATAATAAGATGGCAGTAAGTTCTTGATGATGATTGATTGCGAGCAACCTTTATCCACAAGCGCTGTAGCTTTTCTTGCGTTTATTATCAAGCCTAAAGTAGATAGTATTGTTTCTGGACGAGTTCTTGTAGAAATACCTATGCAAGTTCGTCCCATTTAAGTTTCCTGGTTTTGCAGACATCTGTAGCAGTGTTTCGCAGCATGTTTATGCGAGCATTTCTTACATAAATAGGTACATTCACGTGCATAGTGATTTAATGATTCGCAGTTGAAACATCGTATTACTTTATTTCTTCGTATATACTTGTCATTACAGTCATAAATATGCCGCATTTAATCTAGTTTGTGCAACCACGGATTCAGTCTTGACAAAATCATCAAAGCTCAACGCATCTTCTTCCCGAAAAATAGCACGCAGAACAGCACCATCATTAATCCCAATAATAAATTGATCACAAAGTTGACCGCCTCTCTCTGAAGACAAGATTTTGCATTCTTGAGCTGCTTGGATCACTCGATGCGCAAACGTCTTTATCAATTCTGCATTGCCATGATAAGTTGTCACAAATTCATACAGTGAGGTTAACAATGATTTGCTAATTTCCGACGTTTCCAGTTTTGTCACCTGTCAGTTCAGTTGCTAATAATTCCTCCATGGTCTTGTAAACCCTCGACGGCAGCGTAGCAAGCAAATACGCTACGTGTTGATCTAAAGTACGATTAATCATCACGAAAAAATAAATCAACTGCCGAATAAATTACTTTGGCTGTCCATCTTCATATTGCAGAGATAATGAACACGCCCAGTTAGCGTGTTGTATAACGTATTTTAAAACTATTTTGTTTTTATGTTTTTATTACTTACCAACAATCTCAAAGTTTTTACAAAATAATTGTTCACTATAGTTAGCATTTAAAAACATAACTTGTGGCTCTTGTCAACAATTAATGGTTGTTATGGAACACGTTGTTATAATAAAAATATGTAACGTGTGACTTTTGTCAATAATTAGCTTTGCTAATTATTGACAAATTATTGACGCACATTAAAATCACAACACTCATTGAATTCTGTTAGGAAAAACAGCAAGATTTTTTAAGTGAAGCAAAGTGAGTTCAGACAATCAAAAGAAACACTTAGAAACACAGTTTATAAGCAAGTATAATATTTAGTAAATAAGTAAACTCTTAACAGGTTTCAAACTCCATGTTTTAATGATTTAATGGAATAGGGGTAGATGCAGAGAACATATACCATATGTTTTTAATAGGGCCCTGCAAAGCTTCGAAATTTCGAATCGAATCAAAAATATCATTTGAGATACAATTTGAAAATTTTTGATAATTCGAATCCTTACTTATTTAGTTTTTGTTGTGGGTATTTTAAATATTCTGCGCTTTGGCGCTATCAAAATAACGTTACTTATCCTTAGTCTTTTTTAATCAGTCATTAAAAAGGTTAACCAGGGCAAGAAGCATCAATAAAAAGATTATACAATTGTTTATTTTTATTTTATCTTGAAATATGCATTTTTAAATAAAATATGCTAAAATTTAGACTTGGAATTGCAAATCAAGGCCTGCTTTGATTCAAAATTCGATTCAAAACAGGGCCCTTTTGATTCGCAGGGCCCTAGTTTTTAGTTTGGTAGAACTATCAAGGTTATATTTTTAAGTGATCTAAGAAAAGAATTTTATTAAATAAGGCCTATTATTACTATTTTTGAGGAAATTACTGATGTTAACCGATTAGAACAATGCATATTATATATTCATTATGCATAAAATGGATTTAAAAAATAGACCAAATACAGAGCAATAACATGAACTTATTTTAAAACTCTTATGAGCTGAAATGAAGCGGAGCTAAAAGTTTTAGTAGTTAAAGTTAGGCTGCCTGCCTCAATAAAATGCACAATACAATTGCACTAACATACAGGAACAACAAGAACAACAAAACATCAGTGATGACATAAGTTCACCATTTGGCGATATCTTAAGTAATAAAGAATTATATAAATCAACCAATAATAGCTCTGACCAAGTATCTTTTAAACGTATTCTGCCTATATATTAGATTTACTACATTGCGTGTTGACTAATGATGGTTGTTAACTGGTAAATACACAGGTTTACAAAAACAAATGAAAACTTTATGTAACAACTATGAATATGAAAGGTGCACATTGCATATCATTAATAGCAACTTGCGATTATAGAAAGCTGCAAAACTTTACTTGCATTTGCTAAAATTTCTAAATTCTGCCTTTAGCTATGTAATTTCAACAGCATTAGAATTTAAAAATTATATTAATAACTTAATATATAAAAAGTAAAAGTATATATATTTTTTTACTTTGCAGATTTCACCACACGTATTCTCTATTAAAATCAATTTTAATAGCATCATCTATTTTGAATATTATAATAGCAGCCGTGGCGCAGTGGTAGCGCACTTGCCTCAGAAAGGTAAGATCCGTGGTTCAAATCCCACCTCTGGGCAAGCTTTGCGACATCGGTTGGGAAGGAGGCGTGAACTTCCTATTAAATGCTCTTGCGCGATGCTCTGTGATAAGACTGTACGGACTTTATGGGGCACCATAATCAACTTAAAAAAAAAAAAGAAAAAAAAAATTTACGTTGTTTTTAAATTAAAATTTTAAATAAAGGCTGCTTTATTATTTAGCGAAAGCTTGTGTGATCCGCATATTTAGAACTTGGAGGATATCTCGCATGGTAAATGCCTTGAAAAATATATTATATAAGAAAAATGCTTACATTGTGCATAATTCACATTCTCTGTTAGGTATATGATGCAGAGGAGAAGTCAGAAGCACCTTAATTCAAAAAAAAACTCAAAGAAACTACTTTTTGGTCATCAGCTGTTATCCAAAAATTTTTTACCATAATCTTGAGAAAATATTGGTTTAATAGTAAACCATGAAAGGTTTTTAAACCTTTATTCGATATATTATTTTTTTCTTTGTCTTAATCCCAGTTCAGCAGATGCTTAAAGATGATTAAAAAACTTTCAATATTTTATTATACTAGTTTTTAATCCTCTATTTAACTTAATTAAATAATGAATTTAATTATTTAGTAACATTTTTATTAATTTCAGACTTTAAAATGGGATTTTATAAAAAAAAATTAAATTAAATTTCCTCCTGCACACAGTGTAACCAGATTCCATTGACTAATGATATTAGGTAGTTTTTAATTTAACTTATATATAAATAAAAATATAGTTTAAATAATATAACAACCTTGTTTCTGCACTACAAAATTTGAATACAGCTTATTATAATGTACTAATGTTTGAACGGGTGTTCCATTCTGATAGGTTATAGCTGAGATCTCATGATATAAAGATTCAAACTTTTGTTGGCTTTTCGTTAAAGAGTAAAATAAGACATTCATCATAATGTATACACCATTTCGTAATCTTGGGATCTATAAAAAAAACTTTTTTTTTAAATATTTGATATTCAATATATATATATGTATATATATATATATATATATATATATATATATATATATATATATATATATATATATATATATATATATATATATATATATATATATATATATATATATTATATGATAATAATTTCTATTATCAAAAACTATTATCTTTATGATAATAGCTTTTTTTCCAAAAAAAACTATTATTCAAATTTCCAAAAAAAAACTATTATCAAAAACTATTAAATCTTTTTTAATTCATTACAGTACATAACCTTGCAAATTTGACAATCTTTTTCTACCAATGTTTTCAAAGTGTTTTGAAAGGTTTCGCCTATAAGAAAGATCGGTAGGATGCCAATTACTTTTGACAAATCACTTTTTGATCAAATTTAAATTAAAAGATTGGCAACAAATCACTTTCTGATTGAGTAAATAATACAGAGGAATACAAAAAAAAAGTATTAGCTTGCAACTGATAAAGTTAGGTAAAGTAGTTAATAATTGTATAATGATGGCTAAAATGAGGAGTGTCAGAATCCAATAAAGTTTTTTTAGATGATAAAGTAGCTAAAAATAAAGCGGCAGTCTTTGAATTTACAGAAATTGGAGTTCAAGTCACAAGTTTCAAGAATGTGAGACGATTAAGAAGTAAAAGGTTCTGACAAGCCTGACATTTCTGACAATTTCTGATATTGTTGGTTTACTTTGCTGATTCCAATCTGCGAAACAAAATAATAGATTCATCAAAATTTTTTATACTCATATTTTAAATTCAGAACTGAGCAAATTAAACTGAATGATGCTCACAAGGAAACAGATCCTTTTTGATATGGCATCCGTGGAAATCAGGAACAATATTTTAAAAGTAACCAATCAAAGTTAGGCAGCAAAGCTAACCATGTCTTATCTATAAAAAGTATTAAAATATAAGTTGTATGTAATAATATAAGTTGCAACGGTTTCTAGCAATAGTAAGCAGACGTCTGTTTTCTGGAGAATTGTTTTGTTGATAGATATAGAGGTAACGGTTTCGAATGGAAATTGCCTAAGCAAAATGTGAGGAAAACCATGGAGAAAAGTAAGGTTTGTCCTGAAATGGTCAAGAGGAAATTAAAGATTACATGCCAGCCTGAAACCACGAAGTTTTGTTAGAAGCATATTTGTCAGCAGGAAGACAAAAGATTTCTACTTTAGCATTACCGGAAAAAGTCCCAGTCAGCCTTAAGGTAGTTGTAAGAGGTACAATGCTATTATCGTACCTCTTTTTGATGATAAAGAAAAATACGATGAATCAGTGATCAGAAGCACCTAAGGGTGAATGTGAAGAAATTGAGCACTGACTAGAATCAAAAACAAGACATAGGTCGAGTAGAGAAAGTAAATGATTCGGGTTGTCTGGAAAGCGATTCGGAAATTTGACTGTTAGAGTTAAGGATTGAGAAAGGCAAAAGTTAAGGGCCTTAATGCTAGCAGATTCACTGACACTAGAACTAAGTCTTTCAGTGTAATGAGAATTAAAGTCACCAACAATAACAATATTGACTTATGAATAAAAAGATAGGGCTAGGTCAATTTAATAAGAAATAACCTTAAAAAGAGTATAGTCTTGAGATGAGGCAAAGTTATATAAAACAAAGAGAAAGGCAATACAGTGAGGGGGCGCTAAACGAACTTAAAACTAGTTTTTTGGCAAAAAAGTGAATTCTTACGAATTTAAATGCTCAGGCCAAGCATGTGACTATTTGAATCTTTATAAATTAAAGGAAGATAAACAATAACACTAAGATCACAGGACAATACATTTTATTGTAACTATTAAGTAATGTAAATGAAGGTACACTAAATTTAAGTTTAATAATTATTAGCACTTTAGGCTTTTCAAAGAATTATGAGTGCTATTTTGTGATCAAAATAATATTTTCCTATTTTAAAGCAGAAAATGATAAACCCACCTCTACGTCTGCGTCAAAGCCTTCTTATGTTGCAACATTTTTTATCTGAAGAATTGATTAATTGTGTTATATTAGGTTAATTGTGTATCACATTATGCTTACCACAACGATGGCAATTGTTAATAATTGTTTTGATTTTTGTAATATGTTTTTGAATATTTATCTGATAGTTTCATATAGGTTTACTTAGATGTTCTTTTGTTTTTATCTGTGGCTGAAGGTATTCGGGTTGCATGTAAATAAACAGAATTATTGTGTTTGTCGATTTTTGAATATATAAACTAAATTTAAAACGAATATTTTTATTATAAGGTTGCATGCTTTTAAGGTATTTTTGCACGTTTGCATGCGTCTAAGGCATTTACGTCTAAATATGTTCCACTAGTGGCTATACTCACTTATTCTAGTTGCGAACCTGATATGTAAAGAGAACATAATAAGACTGGACTAAGCGAGACTAAGAACCATTATTTACGAACACACAGATTCAAAGCAATAAAAACATTAAATGACACATAAAACTTTAACGTTTAGAACAATACAAACACAAAATACAATAGCTTACAGAACACTGCAACAACACGTACTTAAATCTAACATGAACAACACTTACTTAACTCAAACTTAATTACTGAATAGTACTCTTCTTTTAAACAACAACTCTTAATTCTGGACATCTGTCCAAATATTATAATTTATCTTGCACTTACTTGCACTTATATAAAATATTTCTTGCTTCTCTTAAGACTATTACGGCCTGATGGTTCCATATAAGTGATGGAACTTTAATAGCTTCCACTGCGAAACAATAACAAAGAATCAAAATTCAAAATGTTCAATAAAATACCATCAAGATGGTATTACCAATTACTTTAACTTTTTTTATTTTATTGGATCAACTAATATCGGTCCTGACCATAAACAAACATCAAATGCGATAGCTTAAAAAAACTGGCTTAACCCAACTCAAAATATATACATCAATGTTCATCATCAACCTTTCCACCAAACATCTGACAACCAAATACATCAACTTTTATTACCAACTTTTCCACCAAACATCTGACAACATTTCAAATATCCTTTCTTGTAGTAGGTCCTAAGTTTTGCGCTTTAACCAAAGAACTTTTTTTACACATTTGACTCCTATATAAAGCAGTTCACAAGTAAACTAATACTAATAGAAAGATTACACGGAACATATAATACTGATAATTATGCATAACTTAAAAAAGCTATTAAACTAAAGTATTGAAACTCAATCAATTTTAAAAGAAGCTATTCCAAAAATTGAACAAGTTAAACCAATCAATGCACAATTAGTGGATATCATAATTCATCAAGAAAGGCGAGCTTTAAAACAACTAAAGGAAATGAAAGATGCAGCTATTAATAAGACAGACAAAAATAATACTTTAACCGGAATGGACTTTTCTTGTTATAACAACAAACTAGTTTAAAAAGACCATCTGCTCTCTTTAAACACTTATGAAAAAGCAAATTTTGCATTGGATAAAATTATCTTTTTAGAACTTACTAAAATGATTAGTTAATATAATTTTTGAAACAAAAAAATAAAACAAATTACTTCACAAATTAAAATGGAAGTCTAGCAATCTTTCTATAACTCCAAAATTTCATAAATGTCGTGAAATTATTGATAAAGTTTACAAAACAAACTTTCTGTATATATAAATGAAATCTCTAGAAGACCCTAAGAGTAGACCAATTATTGCAGGAAATAACTTGCCAACATCACCCTAAGTCAATTCTTACACATAATTTTATTTCCTATTGTTATAAAACAAAAAACTTTATGATGATTGAGATTTTTCGAGAAAGAGATTTAGAGAGAGAAAGTTGTATTTAAGATATATAAGAGATTTAGAGAGAGAAAGTTGTATTTTGACATATGACATTTTCAATCTTTATGCTATTATTCCACACAAATTAGAAGCTTTAAAAACCTGGATTAAAAAACATAAAATTATAATAAAGAAAGGTTTACTCAAGAATTTATATTAGAATCAGCATCTTTTATTTTAGAAAACAATATTTTTCTGTTTAATAACAAAATGTTTGTAATCACTAAATTAAAAGAACAACAATAGGTACACTTTTTGCTCCAGACTACATATGTTTTGCAAAAGGATTTTTAGAAGAAACAAGACTTTTTCCTTAAATCTTGCCTATATGCTTTTCCAATCAAAAAATTAGCGATATAAAACAGTTTAGTTATAGATATATTAATGACGGTTTCATAATCTGCTTAAAACAATATCGTAAGGATATCGTAACAAAACAGTATTAAATGGATGTTGTAAAGTTTGTAAATTATTTAATTGAAATAAACAATTCAATCAGTTTTACAACAGACCAGAGCAAAAAAATTATAAAAGATAGTAATACTTACAATGTGATTAATTTATTAGACATATCTAATGTTCTTGAAAACAACAAAAAAATAAAAACAGACACTTTTTATATTGAAACTAATACTCATGACCCAGCTAGCACACATACGTTGTTAAAACATTAGAATAATGTCGCGCGTTTCGTTCGCCCAACATCGGCTGCCAACGTTGTTTTTATATCATTATGGTTACAAATGCAACGTCACTAACGACTAAAAACCAATGTTGATAAAACGTTTTATTAAAGTCGGAAAATAGTTATATTTTTTACGTTGATTCAACGTTTTATTTTTTACGTTGGTCCAGGGTTTACGTTGTATTTACGTTGATTCAACGTTGAACTTTAATTAGCAAAACGTTGCATTCAATACTATTTGGAAATAAATATTCATTATATATATATATATATATATATATATATATATATATATATATATATATATATATATATATATAATGAATATTTATTTCCAAATAGTATTGAATGCAACGTTCATTATATATATACATATATATATATATATATATATATATATATATATATATATATATATATATATATATATATATATATATATATATATATATATATATATATATATAATGAATATTTATTTCCAAATAGTATTGAATGCAACGTTCATTATATATATATATATATATATATATATATATATATATATATATATATATATATATATATATATATATATATATATATATATATATATATAATGAACGTTGCATTCAATACTATTTGGAAATAAATATTCATTATATATATATATATATATATATATATATATATATATATATATATATATATATATATATATATATATATATATATATATATATATATATATATGTGTGTGTGTGTGTATAATTACAGCTGACGTAAGCAATATATAAACATGCATAAGATTGATAACGCTTGATCATTGAAGAAAAAATTGAGTTTGTGTTGATTGTGGTTTGATATTTTAATAATCACCGAAGATTTTATTTAAGTTATATAATTTTGCAATAGCAATGTTTGGTCGCATATATTGGATTAAGGTTGGGTTTAGTTTGTAAAAGCAATCAACATTTTGCGATGTATTTACATACATTGGATCAACGTTGATTTATATACATTGAATCAACGTCGAAATTTAAACATTGGATCAAGTTGGGTTTTAATCGTAAAAACAA
Organism: Hydra vulgaris; assembly: GCF_022113875.1. Classification (NCBI taxonomy): domain Eukaryota; kingdom Metazoa; phylum Cnidaria; class Hydrozoa; order Anthoathecata; family Hydridae; genus Hydra; species Hydra vulgaris. The sequence goes on from NC_061170.1 coordinate 2,400,232, forward strand.
TCTACTTTTTGCGATGTTTTTACATACATTGGAAAAACGTTGATTTATATACATTGAGATATATACATTGGATCAACGTTGGGTTTAGATCGTAAAAACAATAAACTTTTTCGATGTTTTTTCATACATTGGAAAAACGTTGATTTGTATACATTTAATCAACTCGAAATATATACATTGGATCAACATTGGGTTTCGCTTGTGAATGATTTATTGCGTTTCCAGCTTTTTCCTTATGACATTGCCTTAACACTGCAAATGCCAACATTTCTTGAAGTCGCTAATCATTGACATCTTTGTATGAAGCTCTGATAGGATTATTCAAATGTATGTCCATTCCTTCTTGTTTAATATTAAGGTAATTCCATACAGACAAAACTTTATCAAGAAACTCACTGATCTCCTTGAAATCGAACATTTTAAGCGCAGCTACAGTTATCTCATTCACAACTGCACACATATGGGCTACATTTTGACGATCAACTGCCGCGGGAAAAATGGCTTTGTATGAGAGATTTGTTAACTTGACAACGTTGTTTTTTTCTTTTTCAAATAAAATTACCAACTCTTTTCAGTAACCTTTAAACAACTGAACATATAGTGTGAGATGAATTGTACCCAGTCTTTTCAGTAGCCCAGTTATTTCTAATTGATTTAAATAAATGCATTGGATCATGAAGCTTTAGAAGATTTTGGTTATTAATTTTGCCTAGCCATGGCATATTTACATTCAAAGAAAAATTTTTATAGACACTACGGTTTGTTGCAAGACTGTCCGAAATAAAGCATAAAACTTCTCCACCTAGTTCTGCTACTGTCTGAGTGATTTGAACAATTAAACTTCATAAAAAATTAAAAAAGGCTTAAAGATTGGCACCATACGACAAACAAAACTGGTTTTTCTAACATCGGCTTAAGCATAAAACAAAGTGTAGTCTTTGCAACTTCAGTAGGATTGTCTTCACTGTAGCCGATTAAATTACAACCTCGAAAGCGAATACTCGGTTTAACATAAATTTTATTAAAAAGAAGACTACAACATTTTTTAGAATTCGATAAAGTTTCAAATACACATTTTATACATTTAGTACATTCTTTTTGAGTTCCTACCTCACCGATTCTGCCTAAATTAAGTTTGAGAGTACTTAAATAGGAAAGAGAAAGTAGATCAACTAAGTGTTTTATTTCTTCACTCAATTCAGTTGCAACTGACTTCAATCTTGAAATAATTGCATCTAACTGAGACCAGCGTGTCAGTTTATGAGAAAACCCAAGATATCATTGCACTTAATTTGGGTATGTTTCATAAAGGCATTAATCTGTTGAGTGAAGCAGCTAACTTTTACAGACAGATGTCACGTTAAAAATAATCACATCTGATATACTTGTTGTAACATAATAATCAGGAAACCTAGAATTGTGCCAAATAATAAGGTAATTAGTAATGAGAATAAGAAAAATAAAGCACTTTAATAAAATGTTAACACAATACAATAAGTAACATAATCTAATTATATCTCATACCGTTGCTTTATATCTTTAAGAAATTGTTTAATTTCAAAACTTTCTATATGATCTATTTTGTTAAACGAACTTAATTCGTCAGGTAATGAGTTTCTAAATTAAATAAAATCTTTTCAAAGTTTGTTGAACGAAATGTTGTGCCTGTTTGTCGTTACATTGAAGAACCACAAGCAGGAAATATGGATGGAGGATCTGATGGAATCTATTGAATATTTAAAAAGAACACACACACACACACATTGTGTGTGTGTGTTCTGCATTGCACCTTCTAACATCGTGTGGAATCATGTCCTCTTTCTGTATGCTATCTTTCTAACACAACTTCTTCTGTCTTTAACTCTAACATTCTTCATTCTTCCTAAACTCACTTTACTCTTGGTCCGTAGAGCAGGTAATGATGCTATTTATTAGCTGAACTTGTCTTTGCGGTCTTTGGTAATGTGGCCTCCGTATGGCAATTAGCTGGAGGAGGATAAACCACAATACCTATATATATATATATATATATATATATATATATATATATATATATATATATATATATATATATATATATATATATATATATATATATATATATATATATATATATATATATATATATATATATATATATATATATATAAATATATATATATAAATATATATATATATATACATATATATATATATATATATATATATATATATATATATATATATATATATATATATATATATATATATATATATATATATATATATATATTTACACTATAAACACATATGTGTATCATGCATAAACACACATACAATGGGACATATAGTAAATATGAAATTAAGGTCAAAATAATTTAAAGTAATAATTAAAAATAATATTAATATTAGTTTTGTGCATATTAAGTAATTATAGAAAACTCACGTCATATTTATATTATTTAGGATAATGCATACTGCATCAATAAGGCCAGTGCATTTTGCAAATACCCATATTATTAGTTGGATTTTGAATTTTATTTGGTAAAGCTCTTAACCATCTTAAGCATAACTTTTTATCACTTGGAAACTTGTAAACTTTGACAAGTTCTTCGGTACTATTGTAGTTTCGACGACAATTTCCTACTGAACATTTACTAGGCATGTTTCAAATAATTTTGTTTTTATGATAATTGACTAAACTAATTTTATTTTATTTAACTAAATTATATATAATACAAAAATTACACATAAAACAATATTATATATAAAATAATTTTATTTTAATTTAAGTAATAAAATAAATTTTTTTTTATATGCACAGCTAAGTTCTTACTGTTAACAATGCTATAATTGTAATGTAGCCGTACAATTACTTTAGTCTG
>NC_061170.1:2413095-2435595 GCF_022113875.1 Hydra vulgaris
CAAATACCTTTTACTAAAAAGTTGATTACAAGGACTGCAAAACCATTGCAAAATATATTTGATAATTTTTTTTCAATAATATCCCTTGCAGTTCTCATGTTTGAGGCATTATCTGTTACAATGTTTGAAACTTTATCAACACCAACTTCAAGGTTTACATTTTCTATGCAAGTTGCAATATTAGCCAGCCTGTTGGTTCTGACCAGTTAGCTTAATTTTGTTAACAATTGGTTATATTGTCCTATTTTCTACATGAAATTGATAATTATAAGATAATTTTCATTATTGTTTAAAAAATCATCAGTCACTATACCTACATAATTAGAATCAACATTTTTTTATTGAGTATATTTTATCATTAAATGTATCCTTATAAAGACGCCCTCTAATGCGTTTACAAGATGCAGGCTTATATGCGTTTACAAGATTCAGGCTTATATTGCATGGTATTGCTTCCAAGCAGATGAATCAACAAATGCAAAAGGTACTCTTGTATGGAAAAACACCCTTTAATATGATTTATCAACTTTTTTCTATTTTATCTTTGTTTATAGTGTCAATGTACAAACTTAGTTTAGTTCTTTTAGCAGACTGCTTAGAAACTGAATCTTTAGAGGTTTGTGAGGCCATAATTAATTAACTTATTTTAACTAAAACACTTTGAACTTCATTTTTTTACTTTTTTGAGGCACAGTTTAACATACTTAAAGGCTTTTTCATATCTCATTATAAATTGTATCCATCTGAAAGTCGAGCATGCTGTAAATTGTTTATCACAATATTTGCAATAAATTTGTTTTGTTGAATCTTTTCCACAAAAAAAGATATGCTCGTAAATTTGATCAGCCATCCTAACTATTTTACTTAAATTCATTAGTAAACATATGGATAATATTGTTAATATTGTTAATATTACCAATAATTTTATCAATAAAAACTGTAACAGTTACTATTATTTGATTCAGGTAGCATAAATCCAAAGAATAAAGAAAAACATGTTAAAAATCAAAAATATTTTTTAAAAAACGGTAAAAAAGACGCAAACAGTTTGGTATAAAAATTTATTAGTATAAAACTATAACAGTTTAACAAACTAAAACAAAAAATTTAAAAATCAATTTAAAAAACACTTCAATTATTTATTAAATATAGTATAGCAATATAATAATTTAAGAAAATATAATTATTAAATTATTAAGTCATTCCCAAAATATTTTATAAATAAAAACACACTGTAGCTTTGGGTAACTTTAAGTAAAAAATGGCTTTAAACTTTTTTAATATTAAAAAAATTTTCCAAAGATTTTCTTTAGACTAAATTTTTTTTAGGGGTGGGAGTTAAGGTTAGTTTTAGTCTTACTAAAAATACTTAACTAAATTTTTAGTCAAACTAAAATTAGTTAACTAACTTTTTAGTTAACTAAAATTAGTCGACTAACTTATTACTTAACTAAAATTACGCGACTAACTTTTTAGTTAACTAAAATTACCCGACTAACTTTTTAGTTAACTAAAGTTACCCGACTAACTTTTTAGTTAACTAAAATTACCCGACTAACTCTCTAGTTAACTAAAATTATACGACTAACTTTCGAGCTAACTAAAATTACCCGACTAACTTTTTAGTCTAACTAAAATTAGTCGACTAACTTCTTAGTTAGCTTATGCTAGTCGACTAAATATTTAGTGTAACTAAATTCAGTCGACTTAAGCAAGATTTAGTGCTTGAAAAAAGAAATAATATTTCGCATAAAAATTTTACACACGAGGAAGCATTATTAAGGCGATAAATATTATTTTATTGTAATTAAACACTTTAGTAGTTGTGAATCCTAGAGCCCAGTCGAATTAAACTGTTATTCAAAAGAAACGTTTTATGCAAAATTTGATTATTTTAATTTTTTCCCAGCTTTGAGAGAACTGTCTATAAAGTTGTTGCAACTGTTTATAAAAACTAGGGTTGTTCGCCGAAAAACAAAACTTGCGAAAATTTCGCATCTTTATCTGCCGTAATAGAATTGTTATTGCGGAAGTTGCACATGCAAAAATGCATATTCCGTAACGCGTAATACGAAAATATAAATAAAATTCCGTAATAAAGCATTGCGAAAGAAAACTTGCGAAACATATCATTTCGTAAGAATACTTACGAAATAGTTCCTTACGGAAAAAGCATTCCGGAATGTGCAGTTACGAAAAAGACTCAAAAGATTTTATGTTACGATATATTTAAGATATTAACTGTTAACAGTTTAAATAATAAATAATAAAATTATAAAAAAATGTTGTCAAATGATTCTTCAAATGTTTATACAAATATACCTAATATATATATATATATATATATATATATATATATATATATATATATATATATATATACATATATATGTATATATATATATATATATATATATATATATATATATATATATATATATTTATATATATATATATATATATATATATATATATATATATATATATATATATATATATATATATATATATATACATATATACATATATATACAGTAAAATCCCGTTTAGTTGGACTCTCAATGAACAGATAAACAGTATGCCTTTCTTTTTAAAAGGTATAAAGAGGATGTGTGATAAACAATTAAATACTTTATTATAAAGAACGAGAGATCTTTCTAAAGGTAAATGATATCAGAAAGAGTAAAAAGAGAAGAAATATATGTGAAACAGCGGGATGTGAACCTGGGTCTACGCGGCCAAATGTCTTAACTGAATGAGCTATACGTTCATTCAACTAAGTGAATAGTAATATTTATTTAATATATAATTAAAAGAACTATATAAAACAGAATTTACAGAAACGAGATACGTATGCAAATAGGATTCTATATATCAGGAAAATGAATAGTAATGTGAAGCTTTAGATGGTTATAATTAATATCTGGACTCAAAAACTAGTTACTTTTAATGGAACACAATAGGCTGTAGGAGCCTCAGGGAAATTATATTCAGAAATGGTTATATTAGACTCAGAGTTAGCTAGAAATTATTACAAAGTATTTAGGACAATTGTCTAGCACAAAAAGCAAAAGATTTAAAGCAAAATGATTTATATTATTTGAAAAAGTTGTTTTACGTACATTTCATCATAATTTAAGTAGAACTTAGTAAAGCAAGGGAAACGTGTTGAATTAAGCACAATGAACTCAATCTTAAAAGAATAACTAACAGAAGAGAGGTTGTCACTATTGTGAAGGTGACGAAAGATCTGTAATATAGAACATGGAGGTCAAAAAATGCTATCTTAAGTAAAAAGAGTTTGATGGACAAAAGTTACAATGGCTGCGGGATGCAAACCCGGATCTCTGCGGCGAATTATCACGTATCTAACTGATTGAACTATACAATCTTATACTCAAATTTATAACTTATTAAAATTAAAAAACAATATTTTCTAAGATCTATACTTCGAAAAGCGTATTCAAACAGGACTCTACATACCTTTAAAATCTGCTGGAACTTTAGTAAGGTGCACACTTTTAGAAATTATTGAAATAGGTATATTTTATCAGAAATATGCTTAAGCATATTTTAATATGCTTAAAGCATATTTTTGAGCCTCTTTTTACTATTTGCTTAAGCATATTCGAACCTGTTTCAAAAATTTCATATGCTTTAAAAAAAAAAACGTGTATATTTCTAACCATCATTCTTATTTTTAATATTCGTAATGAGTTCAAAAAACATCGTTGTATATATTTATTATGGCACGTTTTGTAAGTTTATTTACGTTAAGAATTCTTTCGTATGTTGTGATCCGAAATACTTTCGTTTCGAAAGAAATTTTATTTTTTATCAATATTTCTAAAAATAAAACCATAAAAATTTAATAGTTATTATACTGAAAATAAAAATTCATCAAAAACATTTTGGGATTTAAAGATGTTAATTTTTACAATTAAAATCAGTCTGGCAAACAAATTTTCTTTATAGACTTTAAAACGTCGTTTGGCGAAAATGTTTGTTTCGCAAGTGCGACTTCCGAAACCGCTACTTTCGTATGTTGCAAAATAGTTTTGTTTCCTATGTCAACTTGCGAAATGCTAAATTTTGGAAGTGGCTTTTGCGAAATGAACATCGGCAATTTTAAATGTTTTGTAACATTCGGTACGAAAAAATGTAATTCCGTGTTCTCAATCTCCTTACGAAAGAATGTTGTTTTTCCGGAATTGCACAAAATCCTCCGGTTAACAACCCTAATAAAAACCCAATCTGCATGGAATATACAAATAATGCCCTTTAGTCAATTATATCAAATTTATAACGCTTATTGAACGTTTAACTTATATTTTTTATGTGCTGCTACCTATAGGTAGTGTGCAATAACAATCGCAAATCAAAAATAATCTCTCCTGCCAAGGCCGTACCGACGTGAGTTTAGGCACCTTCCCGGGGTTACAACATTATGTCGGTTTGGTCGGTAATTTAGAAAATTTGAGACTCGGTCGGTTAAAACTGCAACTTGGCTTTTAAATAAAAAAAAGCACTACTTTGGTGATATTTTTATGGTAAAAAAGCTTATTTGATTTGCACCCCCTCCCCCTAAGTCTTCGTTGTTCAGTACAGCCCTGTCCCCTGTCATATTATAGGAATGAATTCAATCTCTAATTTTCACAACAAATCTATGACTCCCCCTCCCCACCATTTCTAATATCAACCTCTCCTAACGGCTATTACAACCCACAAACACTATAGTAAGGCAGGCGAAAGTATTGACATGAACCCAAAAGGAAATCGTTAAATAAGTTATTATGAATTTATTTTTTTTGATTTCAGAATATAGTTGTTTGTCGGTTGGCGATACTTGCAAAATTTAAAAGGAAAATTGGTATTTGCATTTTTGAATGCAATATTCGCAATTTAAGTTGTTGAATAGTGTATAAAATGTATTGAATAATACTTAACTGTTGAATAATGAAAACATTTTATTAAGTAACTGCGGTCGCTTTTAAAACCAGGAAATTGTTTATGACATCTTAATTACTTGAAAAATGCAATACGTAGTTTTTAAGCACTTTAAAATACGTGTAAAACCGGGTCGAAACAATATTTAATTAAAATTCAATAACTTTTTTATTATATTTCTTTTTATATATTTTTTATTACATAGATGTTTAAAAAAATACTAAAGAATATATAAATAAATATTAAAAAAAAAAAAAACCAAACTATTAAAATAATAAAGGTAAAACAGTTTGCTGTTTTAGGCAACATTATAACAAAACCGCACGCTCAAGAACATTAAAATCACACATTAATTTTTTTAAATTTTCAATTTTTCCTTTATCTTTTTTTTTTAACATATTTTAAATTTAAAAAACTATATTAATTTTTTAATTTTTTGAATCAAAAAAAAAAAAATCAGTTTTACACAAAAGAGTTCGAATACTAAATTTAATAATATTTCTTTTAGAACAATAAATATATTAAAAAATATTTATTACAAGAAAAAACTTCAGTATTAAATTTAATGAATTTAAACTAAATTAAAAAAATTCTAAATTTTCGTACAAAAACATCAATATTTAAAAACATTCAGTTGTTATTTTGTTTTACTTTGCATACGTAAGTATAAGTTTGCATACGTTTTGCTTTGCATGCATAAGTGTTTAATGCCTCAGAAAAAAGATCTTCACTTAGTAATAATATACTGTAGCCTACAGAGCCGGCACAAGTAGGTAACACGTAGAGAGTGCCGTTAAAATTTTACTTTCTAGAAAAAGGAAAAAAAAATTCTTGTTTTTTTAAATTTACTAACTGACTGTTTTGAAAATCTACATTTGCCAACTTACTTATCTAAAAGAGTCAAATTGGCTTACTTAATGAGCTAAAAGTTCATTGATGGGATATCACACACGAAACCAACCAACCCATCCCTACACCCCTTTGCGTTGGCCTTGGTAGCTTATTCAATTCTATAGATATTTGTGTTTTACTATGTTTACTTTTTGGATCTTTTATGAAAAATTTTCTTGAAGTATCTTGTTTATAATATTTTCTCGAAGTATCTAGATACACTGATACTAAACCTTTGGAACTGAAAATTGAAATAAAATTATTTTGATATTTTTTTATTTTTGCGGTATTATGCGATAAAATGATTATGCATTCGCATTCTTATTCAAAAATTCTGATAGAAATTATATCATGAACCCAAATTATTTATATTATATATTTATAAAATTCTTTAGTTGGACTAAAAACAAAGTCGCGTAAATTTAGTTAACAAAAAGCTTAGTCGGTTAATTTTAGTTAACTAAAAAGTTAGTCTGGTAATTTTAGCTAACTAAAAAGTTAGTCGACTAATTTTAGTTAGACTAAAAAGTTAGTCGACTAATTTAAGTTAGCTAAAAAGTTAGTCGGGTAACTTTAGTTAACTAAAAAGTTAGTCGCGCAGTTTTAGTTAACTAAAAAGTTAGTCGACTGATTTTAGTTAACTAAAAAGTTAATAGACTAATTTTAGTTAACTAAAAAGTTAGTCAACTAATTTTAGTTACGGTATTTTTAGTTTAGTTTGTTACAATTTTTATTTTGGTCACAACACTAATTTTTTTATCATTTGAAATTTTTTTTAACAATTTAAGAAGTATTTTCTACATTCTAAGTATGTCTACATTATGTCCTAAGTTAACCGGGGATTTGGCTAACTTTGCACGGCCTTATAAACTTTGAAAAAAACTTTACCGTTTATATGAATTTAGCTATTTAAAGTCTTTTTATCAAACTGTTTAAAGGAAACGAGAGTTTAAAGACGAATAAAAATAAAAAAATATATAATTTACTACTGTTTTGGTTAAAAATGAATATAAAACGATAAAGGAAACACAGCCATATTAAAAACTAAAAACACAAAATTTTTTTTAATGTAGGCAATTATATGTCTTTCAAATAAAAAATAAATGCTAACTAAACAAATTTCAAGAGCCCTAATCAAAGTCTTATAGAGTTGGTTTGTAAAGTTCTTTAGTTTTGGTTATTTTTTGAGGCTCCTTGATGCGAATCAAATAATTCCCCACTAATTAAAATCTTCTTGCATCAGATAACCATTTAATATTTTTACAATTGGCTTTACATAAGCACTGTTTTTTTAATATTTGTAGTTTGTCAAAAAATGGTTTACTAGTCTCAAATTTCTGAGTTTGACTTCTCATACTTATTTTTTTTTTGCTGACAAGTTTATTTTCAATGCTTCTCAATGATTTTAATTTAAAACTTTGATCGTAGCGCTCTTTCGGGTCTTCTTCAGAATAAATGACTTTATGCTGTTCATATTTTTGATCTGTTTTTTTTTTCTTTGAAAGAATTGAGCCAATATCAAAACTTAAATACTTCATAATTTTCAGAAGCAACATTTTTCCTGCAAGAATATAAAAGTTTTTTTTTCGTTTTTTAGTTACTGCAGAGTGAAACAATTTATAAACTTTGTCTAAAAAAATCTTAAAGTAGTCTTCTAAAAATTCTTTATAGAGAGCAATTCTCTTTTTACGATTCTGTCTATAAATTTTGTGAAAATTGATTGGCATTTGCTGAATGAATATCACAATTTCTAAAACCTGATGGTTTTACAGCAATCAATAAGTTATTTAAAAATTCAGGAGTATTTTATTTTTCATGAGATGTTTTTGTAAAACCATTATGAGAATTTCTGTACGTTTTTATAATTCTATGTCAAGCTGTTTTTAAAAGTTTAAAGAAAGCCACATCTAGAGGGTAAGTTATTAGCGTGCTATTAGATGGTAATTAAACAAACAGTATTTCATTATTTTCACAGGCGTAAGTGATGTTCTACCACCTTTAAAAGTTATTAGAACATCACTTACAGCATTACTTGATATTAAAATAGAAATACTTGTCTGAGAAGTGCTTCTTGTATTTCCTAGGCATTTATTACTTCTCTTTACGAAGTATTTTTTTAACCCTGGGTCAAATTTGAGTCATCTTATATATGTTGCCTAAAAGTACATGCACAATCATTACCCAAAATATTTTTATGTTTTGCTCAAATTTATTTGTAAGCTGTAGATGTCATTTGTAAAAATGAGTTAACTAAATCAAGCTCAGGAGAAACTTTAGACTCTTTGACTTTTTTTCCTGAATTAATTAGATAATTATTTAAAATATAACATAAATATTCTTTACAGATTGAAAATTCAAAATCACTTAATTGAATAGTACACTTCACAAAAACAGCCTCCTCCTCGGAAAAGAAGTATGGTTTAACACGTTTCGAGTTGTGTTTTTCTTTCAATTTGTAACAAATTGTTCCACCACTAATGCCATATTTAGTAGCAACTTTGTGTCAGCTTGTTAGATTTAACCTCTTAAAGACATTTAGACAGGTCATTATTTGTATAGTCTTTATATTTTCTGGCATTGAAACAATTTGACATGGAAAGCCATGAATATTATTTTTGTTTATCAAAAATTTAATAAAAACAATAAAAACATATGTTATAACTTTGCTTAAATATACAAATTATTTCAAGTTTAAAAGGTATTGTTTTTTGATAAATAAATACTTAAAAAGGTTTTTTAAGTCATTATTCATCAAAAAACAATTACAAAAGTATCATTTTAAGGTTATTAACACTAACTTATAAAAAATAAGTAAAAAAGTATCATTTTAAGGTTTTCCAAGAACAACAATAATCGACTAAAAGAAAAGTGATAAGAAGGCTCAAAATTGAAGGGTAAAAAAGTTACAAGAAAAATTTTTTAATTTTAAAAATTCAACCTGCTTAAATCCATATACATTGAATAAAGTGAATGTATAATCAAAAAATACTTACATCGAATAATAAGCATAAACATCATGAACCCAAGCAGCAGCTTGACTATTCTTTACATTTGCCACAACTTTAAAGGGTTTAAGATAAACAATAAGTCTTTGTGTATTATATGCAAATCGTGTATATGAAATTGCAAACTGAGTTGTTATGTTTACAAAGCCAACCTTTTTATATAAAAATAATGTATACATACATATACATACATACATACATACATACATACATACATACATACATACATACATACATACATACATACATACATACATACATACATACATACTTATGTATATATATATATATATATATATATATATACATATATATATATATATATATATATATATATATATATATATATATATATATATATATATATATATATATATATATATATATATATATATATATATATATATATATATATAAATATATATATATATAAATATATATATATATATATATATATATATATATATATATATATATATACATACATATATATATATATATATATATATATATATATATATATATATATATATACATATATATATATATATATATATATACATATATATATATATATATATATATATATATATATATATATATATATATATATATATATATATATATATATATATATAGAGAGAGAGAGAGAGAGAGAGAGAGAGAGAGAGAGATACAATTAGGACCACCTAATATATACAATATGCTTACTAATAGCAATGGGTTCAATGCATACCTATAATAATAGCCAGGTTATTCACCCATTTCTTACACTATAAAAAAACTATACAATTAACAGGAACCTAAGTAATAAACCAAATCTATATTTTAATTTAAGTTCTATGAAAATAAATAAATACGAGGCAGTATTAACATAATAAACTTTTATTTAACTGATCTTGATAAAGTAGAATAAATTATAAATTATTAGTAGTATGTTATTAAAAAATAGTTCTAAACAGCGGAAATGATATACAAATAGTTGCAATAGTTCCATAAAAGGTTTAAAAACTAAGCTGCAAATATTCATATTTTTTCAGTACATTTTTAACCAATTAAAATTTGGTAGATCTATCCATATTTGTCAGATTTTTAATGATAATTATTTACAAGTAGTTCGAATAATGTTTGTTTTAGTAGTTGGACTTGATAAAGTAATTGATCCAGTGTAGTGTGTGCCAACAACTTATTTTCGCAGTTCATCAAAAAAATGACTCCGAATTATCCTTTGTTAAACAACTTCTTAAACGTATTTTTATAACTTTATGTTTTGAAAACGAGTGTTCACACGTACATGAGAAAGAGGAATTGTTAAAATACACTTGTATACTTCAAATAATTTATAAATAACTTTTGCATAATAAAAATGAGTTACATTTTGTTTTCTTGTACACTTATTAATATCATTTTCTTAAGAATATTCATATTCTTTTAAGTCTGAATCTTCTCACAAATTGCTTTGGTTTTGGTATACATCATATACATCTTTAATACTAGTTTTGGATATTTGAGGCCAGAATTTTACAAACGATATTTGAAGTTCTCCTAATTTATGTTTATCAATATGAAGTAAAAGTTCAAAAATTTTATGAACAGTTTCAGAATGAATTCCATTTTTTTAAATTTTTTTAAACCTTTATGGATCAAATAGTTCAAGGTCACAACAAAGCTCTTTACTGCCTGAAAATTTACACTCTAAGCAAGTAATAATAATGTTTTGATTTTATAAACCTTCTCGGAAGTATCTCTAACTTCTATGCTTTGGTTAGTACTTGAATTTTCTCCATTACGTTCTGGAATAGTTTTACTTTTCTGAGTTTCAATATCTGACTCATCTTCCCAAATTACACAGGATACTAATTCAGTAAAATATTTTGCCCCTGCACTGACTGGTAAAAATTCTTTTTGGTTTTCTTTTAAAGACTTTTTTTTTCCATCAAATTTTCTGCGTGCTTTAATATAATCTAGACCAGATGTTTGTAGGGAATCATATAAAGCAGTATTAAACTTAAATATTTGCAAAAACTTCATTACTGTTATTACTGTTTTATAACAAGTTGACCTTGTAAAGGTTGAGGTGTATTTCTTACGTTGTTTGAAAATAGAACTAGTAACAGAAATTTCATAAAATGCAAATACAATTTGCACATGTACAAACTGCTTTCTGTCATCATTTTTTAGTTCTTTCATTCCACTAATCGATACAACCAAATATCTTAAAACCGTGAGTCTTTATGACTTTTACCAATTTTTATCAAATGTGACGAACCACTGGGAGAATCTCACAATAGACTCTGTTATAAACATTGAGTCTGTTGTCAGATTCTTTGAAAAATTATTCTTAAAAATAACTATAAAAAATAATTCTTGAAAAATTCTAAAAAAAGAAACAACTGTAAATGAACAAGAAGTACTTTGTTCAGTTCAAAAGACTAGATTTAACACATGAGCGTAGCACCATGTATAAAAATTCGTTTAGTGTACCTCTTTAATTTTTCACATCACTTCAATTTTTCTTGAACTCTTTTTTACTGGTCATTCATATTGGCAGCATTATCTAAAGCATCAGCTACTCAATTATCTGAGTTAATGTTCAAAGAACTTGAAGTTAAATTTTATAAATCAATTAAACCCTGTCCTGAAGATGAAATGACGTTGTTTAAAGCTACATGTTCCACAACTTCATCTATGACCTTATGCCTTCAGTTCTGTCACTAATATACCACAAAACAAATACAAATTGATCATGGGTAGATATATCCATATTTGTATCCATAGTAATTGAATAAATACTAGCTGAATTCACTTCTTCAGATACTTTTAATGATAATAATTTACAAGGAGTTCGAATAATGTTTGTTTTAGTTGTTGGACTTGATAAAGTAAACAAATTTCCCTTACCCTTTTCGCGCCTTTTCGCTTTTTATTTTCTATTACTACCTTAGCAATGTGACAATTTAAATCAATATTATTAATAATGAAAAAATTTCTAAAAGTTTTTCATGATAACCTGCTGTATAATTTAAATTATAAGCTGCCTCATACTTAAATCCTCTAAATGGCAATACTCTGGACTCTGTTAAATAATCCGTCAACACTTTATTTTCGACTATTATTCATATAACATTTTGATACTTCTCTGTTGTTTTATGACTCTTCCTGATCTTTTATGCATTCATACACATCAACCTAATCTTTAAAACTTTCAACACTTGTAAAAACCAAACTTTGAGAAGAATAAACCCAACAACTTAACCAATTTCTTTTAATTTTTTACTGCCACTCTGACATTGTTACATATTATGCTTTAGAAGTATTCAATGGGGATGAAGTATTAAACAGAGCTATCTTGTTTTTTTTCTTGATGATGGATGAAAAAAAAATCTTTGAATATTTTGTTTTTCACTAGGTTTTATAAAATAGTTCAAATTAACTTTATCGACAATATCTGTGTGTAGAAGATCAGAATGTTCAAAAGTCTTTGAATGTTGACGCTCATTATACTCGGAAAAAGTCGTTGTTGATAATGAGCGTATTTGTTGATTTGATAATTCTTTTTTTTACAATTCTCAAGTAGTAATTTTCAGAGTCTGTAGAAATTTGTATACCAGTTGAAACAGATGTAGAGGGTGACAATGTATTGAATCAATATTAGATGTTATAAGAACTTGTGATTTTAACAGCATATCGGGTACAACTTTTCCAGAAATACATTCAATTTCATTTGACTCTGTATTCTGATTTGTTTGATTTTCAGTTGAATTCTGACTTAAAACAGTTATAATATTGGATAATATATGAGCTTGTAATTTTTAGGGTGAATTGGGTACAACATTTTTAGAAATACATTCTGAAAAAGTTGTACTCGGTTAAGATTTAGAAGCAGTTTCATTGAGACTTTTTTTGTTATACTTTTTTTGTTTTAGAAAGCTACTTTTACGGTTTTGTTAAAACTTCAGGTACCTATTTGGTAGGGGGCCATGTCTTATAATTTTTATAAGGCCTACTGGGATTTTCCCGGTATCCTGGTGCACCAGTACGGGCCTGTAATGTAGTTAAAGTTAAGATAAGAGTTAAGGTAGGGTTTTAACCACAATAAAAATTTGTTGTTTTTTGTATTTAAATTCATCTTCCTAAACCCATCGAGCCACTACAGTCAAAAAAGTCTCGTTTTATTTTTATAATTTTATTTTATTTGCAACTCTCTCGCAATAATTAACATTAAAATATTAAAACGCCATATAAAAATAAAAAAATGCCAAAATAAAGTGATAATAATAGTTGTAGGTTAAGTTAGCTAATTTTCACTTTATTTTGGCACTTTTTCATTTTAATTTAGCAATTTTCATTTTATTTTTTTAAAGTGAAAATTGACAAATTATATTGATAAAATACCAATTTAAAGTGAAAATTGGTCAACTTAAACGCAAAAAGGTGTTGTAAAGATATCTAAACGTTACGGAGTTGCACTATATATCATTGAGTCACAGCAATTATGCAAATGCAGTTCATGAATGATGACGCACAGAAGTCACACACGGAAGCTGCAAACTTGTCAATTTCATGTAGTTATTTTTAGCAAATAAAATGCTAGGGAGTAAATTAAGTAAGATAATTAATATATTTTCAATGAGAAATAGCAGTTAGCAAATAATTCTAGAGTATTGCATTTTGAAAATTGATATATGTTTTTCAAGCTATTGCGACAAAATTTAACTGTCATACATCATAGTATTCTAATACATTCCGTATACAACATATGGCCATTTTCCAGTATTTAGTTAATTAATTTTTGACTTAGCAATGTATAAACTTTGTTTTACTTGTGTTTATTCTCAGCCCTTTTGTTACTCCACTCCATCCTTCATACACTGAAATCTTAGTGATTTTTCTTCTCCTGTTTCTGTAATCAAGCTAATCAAATAGCTGGTAAGTGTAATTGTAAAAAAAGTGATAAGTTTAAGGTTGGTTGGTTAATGTAAGTTCTATTTGATTTAAAAGTGGAAAGATTGATAAAAAAAAGTTATGAATTTGAGTCAGGTGGCTTTTCAGGTAAAAGTAGAATAAGTCTTAATTAGAAAAAAAAATGGTTGAGTAATAGAATACAAAGTAAAGTTTTTATTCAGCAGCAAAAGTAATTACTTATTTATCACATAAGTTTCACTAAAAGTCTGAAGAAATAATTTCATATAGAAAAATAGTTCTAAAAGAAGTTTATTCTGCAGGAAACAAACCAGCCAGAACCTAAATTCACTCTAAACACTCCCAAGAGAGGCTAGGATTATTTTAACCAATATTGCCTAACATATAAATAAAAAGTTGGCACAATGATAAAATGGGCGGAATTGCCAAATTGAATAGGAGGTGAGAGAAAGTTCAAAGTTATTTAACAATGGGAGACATAATTCCCTACTTGTTTAGCCCCTGAGAGGAGTGGGCTAGCTGATCTACCTGGAGTGGGGTAAAATCAGCTAGCTCTTTAGGGACGTGGTTAAGAAAATTGGCAGATCATACTAGTGTATTGGCTAATATGTTGTTTCATTCAGAGGTTTGATGATAATCAATAGGTCTTAGAATTTCGTAATTCAGTTATGTATCAGAGTCAAACCTCATATGATTGAAAGAAATGTTTATCTATCACAGTTTTTATATAGTATAAATATTTATAAAGAAGGAAAGACATGCTACTATGTAGGGATAGAATGCTATTTATATTGAAAAATAGTATTGCTTAAACAGGTAATGAGAATTTAGAAATTACTATAACAAACAAAATAAAAATTTTCTATTTTTCAATAACATACTTTTAGGCCTGGAAAGAGATCAATAAATGCAATATTTTAAAAAGAAGAAATATCTGTTAAAAAAAAAGCTTTTAAAAAATATTAAGAAAAAAGCATGGTAGGTTTTTTTAATTTATAAGTGTTAAAGGTTTTTTTAATATATAAGTGACTGGTAACAGTTATTGCAGATAGATATAAAAACACCTCAACAAAACAAAAATATAAGATGGAAAAAAGGATTAAGTATAGGTTCATAAATTTAAAAAAATATAGGTGAAAATATTGGTTTAGTGCTTAGTCTTTCGATTTATATTACTGTTTTCGTTTTTTAAAACATTTTAGCAACCATTACCAGCTATTTAAATTCCGAAATGGGAAAAATTTGCGTTTAATGTGCATTTAACCAGGAAGTTGACGCCTCCTTCCTTACCGTGACGCGAAATTATGTCTAGAGCTCGTTTCGAACCTGGATCTCATGCTTCTAAAGCAAGCGCTCTAACTACTTCCTATTAATATTTAGTTGCTCTTAACTTTCAATTCTCAATTCTCAACTCACTTTGGTTAAAACGTAAAACTTATGCTGAATAGAAAATACTAAAGTCACTGATATTTGTTATCCTTTCAACATTTGATTAAAAGCAATATTTAATTTAAACTTTGGAGTAGCCTGGTTTTTATTCCCAACAAAAAGCCAAGTTATATTAAGATATGTTATGCTATATCCATTAAGGAAATCGATGGAGAAACAAAAAATATTTTTTGAAATTTGTGCATGTATTTTTTGAGTTATATTTTAAATAAAATAACGTAGAGCCTATTAACATAATTAAATAAATTACATAACAGGGAAAGAATATTTAAGATTAATAATAACATCGGTTAACTAAATGTTACTACAGCCTATATTATGAAGGAACAGACCTCAAAACTGTTAAGAAAAAAAAAGATCCAATAGTGAATAAAAGAAACCATAATAAAATAACCAGTATCCAAAAACAGAAACAGTTCATTCTGTTTATTTTTGTTTAAAAATTAAAATTGTTTAAAATTGATTATGATTGGATTTATAAAAAAAAAATTTAAATCGATAAAACACTAGATGACCATACATACCAAAAATGTATAAGTTAAATCTTGAAAGAAATTAACAGAACTGTGACGAGTTGCTGAAATGGAAACTCCAACAGTAGCATATTCATAATTTATTTGGTTTTTATTTGGTGTCAACATTAAGACTGAGGTTGAAAAGTTTGAATTAAGATCCATGTTAATAAATTGCACATAATATAACTCATACTGGCTTATGACATAGTGAAGAGTTAGTAAATTGAAGGTTCCACGACGGCCGCATTCATATTCTCCTTGGTTAAGCCTTATAGGATCTCCTAAAAAAAAAGTATTTAATATCTAATATAAGTCAAGTTTGATTGGTTTTTTACAAAAAGAACAGAGCAGTTAAAACTTAGTTAAAACTTATCTAACTTGAGTTTCTTCTGTCAGTTTCACCTTAAGTAGGATTATAAAGATTTTTTTGTTTTGTATATATATATATATATATATATATATATATATATATATATATATATATATATATATATATATATATATATATATATATATATATATATATATATATATATATATATATATATATTATTTATATATATATATATATACATATATATTTATATACATATATATATATATATATATATATATATATATATATATATATATATATATATATATATATATATATATATATATATATATATATATATATATATATATATTATTTATATATATATATATATACATATATATTTATATACATATATATATATATATATATATATATATATATATATATATATATATATATATATATATATATATATATATATATATATATATATATATATATATATATATATATATATATATATATATATATATATATATATATATATATATATACCCTTGTTTTATATATAGGATTTTTTTTTTTTATTTTGAAGTTTAAGGGTGGCACGCGGCCCAAAAGTACTTTTTTTTTACCTTTTTCTGACGTTTTTCAACCCCCGTGTGCCACCCTTAAACGTTATTAAATTCAAATTATTTTTTTTTACATATTCTTGCAAGGACCTATACAAAAAAATAAAAAGGCACTCTAACTCAATTTATTTTTTGAAAACTTAAAAGGTATTCTTTAAAAATACCTAAGAACAATTTTTTTTTCAAATCTAATGAATTTTCTATACACGCAACTCTTTCAATGACAGCGGTATGATCTCATTTTTCAAATGTAATAATCATACTCAATGTTCAACACCTGCTATTTAAATAACATTAAACAAAACTTATTAACGTTGGTAAAGTTTTTATTTTAAAATAAAAATCAATTTTGTTATAATTTATTTACATAAAATAAAAAGTAAAAAAAACAATTATGCTAAAAATTCCTAAAAAAATGTAAAATAGAGCTCAAGAAATATTCTTAGTTAAAAAAACTAGAAAGACTCTATCATCTACTAAATTTGCAAATGTAGAAGAAGTTATACAGTATTATCTTTACTTACGTGAGTCCAAACCATCAACTTCTCTCAAAAACTTAGTTTTTTGTCCAAACAAAGGTTCTACATTTACACCTAATTGTCCAGATTAGGGAGAGAACTGCTGCGTTATATCAAAGCTGAAAGTTTCATGGGAACTTGGTGGATACAGAACTCGTGACATACAATGCGTTTTACGGTTAGTAATATTTATGAAATCTTAATCAAAATTAGCTTTGCAGTTATTTAGTCTTATTTTTAGGAAAAAGTCGAGGCTGTAGTAATGAAATATAAAAAGCTGCAATCGCTAAGAAACAGATCCACACCAGGAGCAATAAAAGATAGAGAGATCTTCTTAATAGAATCTAAAAGAGTATTTTGGTTAGGACATGACATGCAAATCATGATTGATGAAATAAAAAAGGATAGAAAAAGAACTGAAGAAAGTAAATGTATGGACATTTTGTTCTTGAAAATGCAGAAGGAAAAAAGACGAGGTTGTCTAGGCATTTCTGATACTTGCTTCGAAAAGTCTGCAAAATGATCTGAAAAAAAAAAATTAAAAGTAAATCATCAGAGAAAATAGGAGATTTAGATGCAACTTATAGCTCAGAAGTTGATGTTAGTGACTTTTCCTTAAGCTCAGAATGCCTTTCTATTAATCAGCACACTGCTATCATAAGCAATGTTATAGCAATTTCAGGAGGAAAAATAAATAAATTTGTTGTATCCAAATCATCATCTCTTCGAGCTGCAGATAAAGTAATAAATTCGGAAGCTCAAAAAATTAGACAGTATATAAAAGACTTGACTGACTCCATATATAAGCTGATTTCTGTTCAATTTGACGGGAAAATATTTAAAGAATATACAGATAAAGTTTCAGTTACAAGAGAAAGATTAGCAGTACTAGTAAAAGTGAATAAGAAAACTGAGCTCCTAGGTATTCCTCATATTGAGTCAGGTTCTGGGGAAAATCAGTTTAAAGCAGTTTATAATCTGTTAGATTCTTTTGGTCTTAGTCATCATATACAGTGTATATGCTTTGATACTACAGCTTCCAACACTTTTTTCAAATTCCAAAGAATGGCTGATAAGCTGGGAAGGCCACTACTTTTCCTTGCCTGTAGACATCATATATTGGAAAGACATATTACCCACTTTAACAAGATATATCCCAGTAGTAAAACGTCTGGTCCAGAAAACCAGCTTTTTAAACACCTGAAATCTGTCTGGAATGATCTTGAAAAAGACATTGTTACATTGAAGAGGATTGAAACTCCAAATAGAACTTGGATAAATAAACAACATCTTGAAGCTGAAAAATTCTACAGAGATGCAATAGATAATAGGATCTATAAAAAGGTTAATTACAGTTTTGTAGTAGCTTGCTTAAAATAATTTAAACAATCTGTATACACAATCATAATAAAATAAATCATAATCATAAATATAAAAAATCCTTTATTTTTAGGATGGTAAATCAAGAAAGGATTATCAAGAATTAGCGGAACTTTTTTTGATGGTAGTTTCTCAAAAAGATAGGTTCAAGTTTCGTATTCCTGGTCCAATACATCATGCAAGATTCATGTCAAAAGCTTTGTATTATCTCAAAATGTATTTACTATTGGAAGCTATTCCAAGCTTATCAGAAGAAAATAAAGAAGAGACTCGTGAAATGGCTATGTTTGTCGGTATCTTTTACACTCAATGGTTTCTTAGAGCAGTATCGGAAGCTGCTGCGCCATATCAGGTTAAAAGTAATTATTATAAATAAGAAAAAAACGTAAAAAATGATGAGTTAATTTTCTAATTGATGACTTAATCTAATATTGTTAAACATATTTTTAGGATATATATCTTCTTGGAGCTACTTTAGCAATAGAATCATTTGACAGACACAGCTGGTACCTTGACCCTGCCTTAGTTGTGCTCGCATTAACAGATAAACATTGGCCAAACAGAGAAGGTGCCACATCATTATACAATAAACTTTCCATCAAACCAATAGTGTATCCACTTGAACGTGTTATGGTCAATAAAGAGGTTCTTCACTCTCTAGACTTTTCACAAGATCAGCCTCCTTCTCTTTGCTCTCTAATAACTGAGCAACCTTGGCTCATCTTTGATAAGATAGGACATAGAAAGGGTGAGTTGCAGTGGCAAAAGATTTCCTCGCAGTTTTGGAAGTTTAACAATTTTTATCTTGAGTTTGAATCTACTATTAAATCACTAGATGTGGTTAACGGACCATAACTCTAGTAAAAGAGCTGATTAAAAAATTAACGAAAGAGAAGAAGAGACAAGATTTGTTCTTGTTAAACCATGTTTACAAAAGAAATAAAAAAAGGAAAAAGAAAAAAGATTTTAGATCGAATGTTATTAGTACTATTTTAAAATGCTGATTGTTGGTTATTTAATCAAAGTTTAAAATTACGTTAACTTTATTTTTATTTATTCCCATTTCTCTACCTGCAACTCGTAATAAAGTTATATTATAAGGGGAATGGTAATCCAACTTCATCTAGATTTATCTCTGGGTTTAACAACAAAAATTATGTAATATATTAAACTAAATTTTGTAATAAAAACACCATAGAACTATACGTTGAGCTTTTAACTTCCTCTTTTTGGGGAGGGTGGCAACTTTACATGGTCATACCTTTTTAACGCTACATAATTATTAAATGAAATTTAAAATCTGTCGATAAATGTAAATTTAGTTCAGAATAACAATAGTATACATTTGGGCAACTTATTGCCCTCACCATTAGGGTAGGGTTAGGGGGGGGGCTAAGTTTTACGGTTTTTCTAAATCTCAGGCTCCGTCATTGGAGTTTTTTTAAAGCATCATAATTTGATATAAGTATAGGTATACGTAGTTTTGAAATTTTTTTAATGTCTACATATTATTTATTACAAGCAGCAACGAAAGCTACCGCGATTACTATAATACAGAAAATCGCTTTTTTGATGTAGCAGCACTCGATGCGAGTCAGGCTATAAGATAGTCGATGTAGCAACACTACCTTGTAGCAGCAGGCTAACAGATAGTCGATGTAGCAACACTTACGCATGTTTTAAAAATGTTTTTTAATAAAGCAAAAACAAAAACACGACTAATTAAAAAAAAAACTTTATAGTCACTATTATTGCGGTTTTTTTAAAAAACAATAAAATTTAATGTTTTTCCGGATTTATTTAATTGCTTTGACATTTCGACAACAATCAAATACAGCTTAAAAGCCGAGGTAATTAAAATAGTAGTCGAAAGAGACTTTTTTTACCATAAAAGTCTCTTTCGACTACACTATAACGATATATATATATATATATATATATATATATATATATATATATATATATATATATATATATATATATATATATATATATATTAGGGTGGTAATCAAAAATTATATGTTTAGATTTTGTCTGGGACAACCTCTAGCCCTGTTTCTATTGATTTCATGAACTCATGTGCAAAATTTCATAAAAATATTCCTTCATTAAAAGGTGCCACATGCCAACTGATAAAATCACATGTACGCGATAGAAAAGATAGCCGTGTAAATTAATGTGTTGTTGAATATTATTGAAATCTTTAAATACATTTTTTTATCTATAAATCCATTTTGAACACAACCAGAAGTCTTTTCAATGAGGTATACTCTTTATGTTTTTTTAAGAATCTGACCAGTTGTTAAATTTATCAACTAGTTAATGTTCTGTATATGAAAAATATTTATGAATTTCCAAATACAGATAAAAAAAACAGAAATTTTACTGTTTAGCATTTTAGCATTTTTAGAAATTTGTTACATTCAAATAGTTAAATTTTTATAGAGCCTAATTATTAATTACTTAGCTGCAGCCCACTTACTTATCTTTTCTATCCCAGAATTCCTTGTAATTTTCCACTAAACTGCCATTTTGTATGTTTATCACTATCAGACTACCAAATTAATTATTTTAACTAAAAAATTTTATTTTTAACAATTTGGCAGTGAAATATCTCAATTGTGAAAAGTCAGTATACATTTAAGTTGTTATTTTGTAATATAAATTATGTAAACTACTTTGAATTTTATTTTGTATAAATTCATATCTCTAAGCTTAAAAAAGATACTGAATAATGAATATCACTGAATATATACTAAATGAATAAAATTTTATAACTTTTGCAATTCACATCATGATTATTGCATAACTTTATTTGTATTTTTCTAGATTAATAAATATCAGAAAATGTCACAGTCAAAACCTGCAACTAGATCTGCAACCGAAATTTACTTTCTCGGTTTCACAAATGCCTCCATTAATGGTACTAGACTACCATCACGAAAGCAAGCATTACAATTTTTTTTCTTCCATCAGTTGAAAATAAACAAAAAAACCGTGCGAGAAAGTTCGGACATTACTATTAAAACAGTTGCTGATTTTTGGAACAAGGCTTACATGCCAATGACAACATTGCAACATGCAATTGCGAGGCTAGAGAAAATATACAACGAGTGGAAAAAGCTTCAAAAAGAGGAGGAGCAACTCAGATAGCGAAAGAAACAGCCTTTGTTGCATCATTTGAAGATACATTCGACATTTCTCATGTTGATGCCGAGAGGCTTATACAAAATCCAGAAGACAAATTTTTTCTTAAAGCTCAGCTTGGAAATGGAAGACACTCAAGTTCAATGGCACAAATAGACAGAAAATTGGCAGTCAAGTTGAAGCGTAAACTTGAGAGACAAGAGGCTATAAAAGCCAGAACAGAACGAGAAGAATTGAGACATGCTGTCTCAATTCTTAGCATAAACAATAGCAGCAATTGCTCTGCATAGTTACTCCCTGATATATCAGGAAAACATGAAAAAATAGATCGCTTGCCTATTCTTGTTTCGGGTCAAGAACATATGTTTTATGAGCACCACTCTAATATATGTTCATTTTTTTTCCTGTCTAGCATAGTTGATTCATTTAGTATTTTTATATCTTTATTAGCAGCATAAACAATAGCAGCAATTGCTCGGCAACTGAAGCAATATCGATCTTCCACAATACCCAATTCATTGTAAAAAAAAACTCATTTTGGCAGGGCTCAAATTAAGTGATCGCAACTTTCGATTTCTGGAAATGCTTCTGGTCTTTAAAATTTTAGCTTTTCAAAAACTGTATAACTGTTTTGATCACTAAACTCAATAGATATCATTAAATAAAAAATATTTACGTCAAATATGTTATAAATTCTTAACGTAAAACCATACTATCACTATTATTTATATTATTATTAAAGCTTATAATTTAAACTTTAATATTTTAATTTGT
>NC_061170.1:2440595-2460595 GCF_022113875.1 Hydra vulgaris
TATGTTCCTTGCGGCAACCATAGCTTAAATTTGGTAATAAGTGACTCTGCACGGTCTTCAGTAAAATTTATTGCTTTTTTCGGTATTCTTCAGAGATTGTTTACTTTATTCTCAGCTTCAGTGAGCCGATGGAAAATTTTTATTGATCATGTTAAAATTTTGCATTTAAAAAAACTCTGTGACACGCGGTGGGAAGCAAAAATAAGTAGTGTTAAAGTCGTTCGTTATCAAGTTGGTGATGTACATGACGCTTTGATAGCATTGTCAGAAATTGAAGGATGTAATTCCTGAAACTGAAACATGAAGCGATAACCTAGGAGAGCAATTAAAAGATTTTAGCTTTCTTGTCTCTTTAATTGTCTGGTATGACGTTATTTTTCAAGTCAATATTGTTAGTAAAACTCTTCAAGACAAAGACATGGACATCACTCAATGTGCAAAGTTATTGAAAAGCTGTTGTTCATTTTTAGAAAACTATAGAAAAAGTGGTTTTAAAGATGCAATTATAAAAGCAAAGGATTTGGCTATAGAATTACAAGTGGAGCCTGTTTTTAAACCACTTAAAAGAATAATACGAGTGAAACGCCATTTTGACGACCTACCCCAAGATGGGATTTATTTATTTTCTCCTGAAAAAAATTTAGAAATCGATTTCTTCAATCCTCTTTTAGACACATCTTTAATTTTAATGAGAGAAAAATTTATACAGTTGGAGAATTATTCCGAAGTTTGGGGTTTTTTGTATAATGTCGATAGTTAGCAAAAAAAAGAAGAAATTCTAAAATCATGTTTAGCTCTTCAAAGTAAACTTACCGTAAATCTAAAATCGGACATTAATGGTATTCTCCTTTGCGATGAACTGATGAGCATTAAACCTTTTCTTCCTGAAATGGTCAAGGATAAAATTACTCCTATTATTGTTTTAAACTTTATAAAACAGCACAAAATGCAAGATTTGTATCCAAACACATGGATTGCAATGCGAATTTTGCTAATAATACCTGTCACTGTAGCGAGTGGAGAAAGAAGCTTTCCAAAATGAAACTAAGAAAAATCTGCAGTCAACAATGTCGCAGGTTAGACTTTCAAGTTTAGGAACCCTATCGATTAAAAAGAATATTGCTGAAAATCTTGATTTTTCAACCCTAATCAAAGATTTTGGTGATAAAAAGGCTCATAAGATTAACTTAAAAAATTGTGTAAAACATAAATAAAAAATGTTTCTTTGTATGTAGCGTTTTATTGCAAAGTAATATTTTTGAATTCGATTTGTTATTATTTTCCATGTAATTTACCAGCACGTTTATAAAACTTTCAGGGGCGGCAGGACAAATTTCGCACGAGGATGGCAAAAAGGCTAAGGCCGGCATTGTATATATATATAATATATATATATATACATATATATATATATATATATATATATATATATATATATATATATATATATATATATATATATATATATATATATATATATATATATATATATATATATATATATATATATATATATATATATATATATATATATATATATATATATATATATATATATATATATATATATATATATATATATATATATAGGCTTGGTCGGTAAGTGGGTGCGATCGCACTTGATAACTGACCACGGAAATAATATTTTGATGCGAAAAACTGGCCAGATTTTTGAGTCGTTTTGAAAACATTTAAGTTTATGCATGTTTGTTTCCTTGTTTGACCGCAAAATAATAATGAAGTTTATTATTTTATTGTAAATTTTAAATTTTTTGCTTTACGGACATACATGGAAACATACCAAAACTCGAATGTTCTCTAACATCTTTGTGCAAAAATATAAAAAAAGAATATTCGCAAACACAAAAAGCTGCCAAATCTACAAACAACTAACTCTATTGGTTTAAAAAATAACTGCTAGGAAAAAATCACCCCAAAAAAAATCACTCCGAAATAATCCCCGAGAGAAAATCCCCCTGAGGAAAAATCTCCTTATAAATATTCCTTCCCCCCCCCCCCCCCCCCCTCTAAAAAAAATATTTTTTACTAAAAAAATTTTTATATGTAGCTATGTTTATTTCTGTATTTGTTAAAAATATTTATTTAAAATACTTCATTTTTCATCAAAATGTCAAGTTATGCGCTATTCCGCTAAGGTAGTGACCCAGTGGGCACAGACGTCAATCAAACGTCTTACGGACGTCTTAACTAGGTCGCGACGTCTCAGACCAAATTAGGACGTCCTAAAGACGTCTGGTAAAGACGTCTTTGTTAGGACGTCCTTGTGACGTTAATATAAAGACGATATCAGGACTTAAATATTTAGAGGTCCTATTGACGTCGCTAAGATCTACATAAAACGTCCTAATTACCTTGAAAATAAGTAAAAAAATTAATACTATCAACTTGGCGCATACAATATTATGCGCAAACTCGGTTATTTAAATATGTCTACTTGTTTTGGTTGATTATTTTAAGACTATTATTTTGTTTAGTTATTTATCGTTTAAAGATATTTTTTAATTTTCTATATTCTATACTCTATGATCTATAAACTATAATCGATACAATATTTAAATAAAAGAGTAACTAAGTTACAAGTATAATGAGGGAATTTTAACTAAAGACATCAAAATTGCACCAAGATTTTTCACTTTGTGTTTTATAGTATAGTATTGATATTTTGTGTGTCTGTGTTATATATAAATTATTATATACATAATAATATATATATATATATATATATATATATATATATATATATATATATATATATATATATATATATATATATATATATATATATCCTTAAAGTGTAGTCGAAAGAGTCTTTTAATGTAAAAAAAGTCTCTTTCGACTACAATTTTAATCACCACGTCTCTTAAGCTGTATTTGATTGTCGTCGAAAGTCAAAGCAATTAAATTAATGCGGAAGTACATTAAATTTTATTGTTTTTTAAAAGTTTTTTAAAAAACCGCAATAATAACGACTAGAAAATTTTTTTTTATTAGTGGTGTTTTTGTTTTTGTTTTATTAAAAATGTTAATTTTTTTTATGAGTCAGGAAAACACAAAGATGGTAGAGAGTTCCAAAGGGTTAAAATGTGGTGAAGAAAACTAAAAAAATGAAAATTTTTAGTCCATGCAGGGTTGGATGCAATAAAAGAATGAGACTTTGATGAATGACGAGTCAAGCAAGAATAATTTTCATTAGAATGACCGTAGCTAGGTGAGATGTTAGGTGGATCTATATGCCAGCTAATTAAATCAATACTGTTTTCGAATTTATATTTTTGAATGAGGTCGCCGCGTAAACGTCTATTTAATAGAGAGGTTAGACCGGGTTTGATGCATCTTGTCTCGTAATCGAAGCGCTTTATTTCGTGCGGTACTTTGGTAACCCGATGCTGAACACGTTCTATGACATTTATGTCTTTTTCAAGATGCGGGCACCAGGCAGTAAATGCAAACTTGAGATGTGGGCGTATGTAAGTGGTGTAAACCCAGCCGGCATTATTACGTTGTTTCAACGTTGAAATTTGGTTGAAGCGTTGTTTCAACGTTGTTCAACTATTTCACAACGTTAAATCAACGTTACAGTTTAAACGTTGATTATTTAACGTTATTTCAACGTCATTGTTTCAATCATTGTTGACAAAAAATACGATATAAAATTTATGCGCGCGCAGAAATGGAATTAAAAACGTAAACATTATTCAACGGTTAAAGTTATAGAGATTTATAATGAAAAAAAAATGTAATTACTGAACTTATACCATATAGAATTTTCAAGAGATCGAAAACATGTTCAGACGATTTTCCTGAAAGAACGTTATCGTTTAAAAATCGATAATTTTTGTTTAACTTGGGCTACAATGCTCAAAGACTGATATTATTAAATGTAAATATAATACAACTTTTTCAAAAAATGATCCATTAAATTATGTTGAATTTAATGCTAAGCGTTGTTTTTTAATAGAGCATCAAGAATTAAAAAATGAAATTGATAACTTTAAAAAAGAACTTCAGCACGAAATAAAAAAATAAAGATTTATATGAAAAATTAACTTCAACCACATCAGTTATTACTATAAAAACAGACAAATTTGTATATAAACATAATCCAAACAAATCGTGTTGTTGCAATTTACTTGTATACAAACATTTATTTTAAAAATAATAGATCTTGCGACTTTTATACTAGCCTTACATCTGTCAATGTGTTTCATCAGTTAGTGCAGTATCACCATTAATCAAAAGAAATAAAGTGATATTAAAAAAAAACATTTACTTCTGTTTTTTGAAATTTAAAAAAATCCTTAACTACTTGGACCAAAATAAATGTAATGCAGCAAAGATGAATTTTTAATGATGCTAATACTTGGATTATTGACAGCTGATTTTGCTGACAGGTTTAATATATTTTTAGGATTAGCGAGTGCAATATTTTCTTCATTGTTGAAAGCTTCTAGCTCACTTATAAACCACATGGTTTTTGTTCCAAGTAAAGATGTTATAAGACAGGCAATGCAAAACAGATTTTAGAATGTAAATTATTCAGACTAACACTAAATTTTAGATATAACAGAATTTATTATGGAATCACCTTAAAATTTTGACTTACAGAAACTAACAGGGAATGAATACAAACATTACAGCAATATAAAAGCATTAGTACCCGTAGCTCCAAATTCATCAATAATTTCTTTAAAAAATTTCTAAAGCTTACAGAAGCTAAATTTCAGATAAAAAAATTACATAACGCAACAATTATTTAGATTGTATTACAAAATACTCTTGTATAATGTATGATTAAGGCTTTAATATTAATTTTTTAATACAAATGAAGTGATTTTAATTGAATCCATTTTTATCAGTCACTTTAAAAATATGATGAGTATTTTTATAAAGATAATTAAAATTTCAAACAATAATATTTGCTTTACTTGTTGTTGTTTTTTAGGTGAATCAATTGCAATTGATGGAATATCTGAGGTAATTAAAATAATTTTTAATTATTCAGGAATTTTAAGGATTAAATTATTTAGCGAAAAAATTGTTTGATAATGAGTTCAATTTAATTTAAAAAAAAAAAATTAATATTAGTTCTCGCATAATTAATATCAGTTCTCTTATCTATTAAAATTTAGAATATTTTCCAACAATTTTGTGATCTCCATAAATATGAAGGGGAAAGGTGGAAATATGCTTTAAGAGTACTAATTTATATGGTGTAGTGAAAGGTATACCTTTATAAGATATGAAAAACTTTTTTATTCTCATTTTTTATATATTCAAAAATTTCTCCTTGTGTTTTTTTTTTTGTTTTTTTTTTTCTAATTCTTTTTTATTAACAGCTTCTTCTGTTAAATACGATGGAACGACTGAAACTTTAATTGATGACATTTTGTCTAACTTCTAAAAATGTGCTTCATTTCGAAAAGGTGGCAGAAAAGAAAAAAATTTAGATTGATTGATATAAATTTATATTTATAAAAATCAATCTAAAATTTCTTTATTAAAATATTTACATATATTTCAATAAAGAAATATTTTCTTTTTGTCTGCTAATATTTTTTTTTTTCAGTGTTAATTCAACATTACAAATTAAAACTCAATTATGAAAAAAGTCTAGAATTGAGTTGATGTTTTAAGTAAAATAAGAAAAGCCCAAAAAGTAACTGATGTAATATTTTTATTTTTTGATAAAAAAATTCCAATAATGTTTAAAATTGGTATTAATACTAATGTTTATTAGATGAAGATGAGTGAAAAATAAGTAATGTTTATTAGATAAAAATAAGTATAAAAATAAGTTACAAGTTATTTTTTGATCTTAAAAATTGTTTGAATGATAATTTATTATTTATCAAAATATTTTCTTTTTTAATTTTTGTTGTTTTTATATTTTAATTAAAAGTCGATATTATTGTGTCATATATTATAATATACCTTAAATTATACTATTACATTTTATATTAATAATGAGTATTTTTGTTTTTTTGTATTTTTATTTTTCTTCAATATTTCATAATTATCTTATGTAGATGTTTATGTTTTAGCAACCTAGTATTCTTTCTTTATTTGTCTTTGTTATTGAGCCTTAAGTTATTTGAACATAATATATTCAGAACTCTGCTGAATAATAGAGTAATAAATAAATTAATAAAAATGAGTTTAAAATAGTATAAATTTATAAAATAAAGAAAATCTTATCTTTGCTTATAATGTCTACTAATATTATTGTTTAGCAAGTATCATGGTTATAAAATGTTCAAATTTAGCTAGTTTAATTAGGCCTGTTAGTACACTTATATTACAGTTTCTTCATTTTATATTAGTTCATGTAATTTTTTCAAAATCGCATATGCGAAAAGGAGCTGTTTGGAATGAAGATTTACAAGAAGAAGTAATTCCATCTAATTGAATTAGTGATAAAATTGTTTGTCGGCTTCCAGTTACCAAAGCATTGACTGCACTAAAATGCAGAGAAGAATTGGCTTAAGTTTATACAAATAAAAACTAAATTCTCTTCAGGTATTACATCTATATATTACAATTTTTATTTTTTAAATAATGTGGTAAAAAGAGTTATTTTGTTGATACAAAATATATAACTATTTGTATAACTATTTCAATTCTAAAGTGTATAAACATGGACGTTAAACCATTAATAAATAGCCACATAAAATTTCTTATAAAAGTTTTATGTGGCCACCCCGAAAATTATTTTTAAATGCTAGAAATGTTTTATATTTTGACTACCAATTTATTTTTAATATATTAAAAAGGTTGTTTTATTTAAATTAAATATTTGAAAAAGTTATTAATAACCAACTAACAGTTATATTATTTTTTTAAAATTCAGAGTATTTTCGAAAAGTTATATGGTCTCTATGGATATGAAGGGCAAAGGTGGAAAAATATGTTTTAAGAACACTAATCTATATGGCGTTGAAAAAGATATGCCTTCATAAGATGTAACACTTTTCCATTCATTATTTATTTTTTAAATCTTCCCTTTTTGACTTTTTTAATATATATTTTTTATTTACAGCTTCTTCTATTGTATTCAATGGACCAAAAGAACCCTCGGTTAATGGAACATTGTTTGACTTTCTAAATTACGCTTTATTTCAAAAAGGTGGTGGAAAAGAAAAGAAATTTGTGTAGATTTTATTCAATTACATGTAAATATATGTAATATTTGAATATGTATTTTTAAACAAAACAAGTTTTATCTCTTTCTTTAATCATACCTAGCTTTTTTAACTAAACTAAACTGAAAAAGTTCTAAATAGTCTAAGTATAGGCTATGAATAGATTTAATATTCATAATATACCTTGATAATGTACAGCAACACTAATGTACATGCATAGTACGTTTTGATGGTGATCATATTTTGACGCACATAGCACGTTTACATACATATATACATTTTGACATACATAGCACGTTTTGATGGTGAAAAAGTGTTTTACAGTCGTTTAACGTTGATAAATCAACGTTAAACACTATCATTTTAAACGTTGTATCAACGTAAATTCAACGTTGTTGTAACGTTTTTTCGTGTCGAATCAACGTTGATATAACGTTTGAACCTAACGTTAATTTAACGTTGATAAATCAACGTTGAAAAAAACTTTCATTCTAAACGTTAAACCAACGTTAATTCAACGTTATTGTAACGTTTTTTCGCGTCGGTTCAACGTTGATATAACGTTTGAACTTAACGTTGATTTAACGTTGATAAATCAACGTTGAAAAAAACTTTCATTCTAAACGTTAAACCAACGTTAATTCAACGTTAGGTATTAACAATATTTCAACGTTACTTCAACGTTATTTGCCGGCTGGGAAGTTTTTTCCATATTTTGGTATCTCTTCTTAAAAACGTGTTTTTTAATGTCCCAAGGACTTTATCTACAACACATATTTTGTTTTAAAAACCCTATAAATAAAATTATTACTGTGGGCTTTTTGTTTGTACGCACGTACAAAATGTTTTTCAAAGTATTTTAATACAAGTAAAATTTACATAAAATTTACACACAAAATTACATATTTTTACCATAAAATTAATGTCAATAACCCTTTACTGTAAGTTAAAAAAATTTGTTAGCCCAAAAATTGCTAATTACTATAACTCAAAGTTAGCCAAAAAATTGATTTTCTTTTTTTATTGTTTTTTTTTTTTCCTGCTTGCCAGAACCTATAAAAGCGCAAATATATAAATACCATATATAAATATACATACAAAGTAAATACAGAAAGACATCTTTTTATAATAGAAAAGAAAAAATACAACAGTCTTTAAATTAAAAAGACAAAAACGCGGTTGTAATAAAAAGTGTTTGTGTATATTATAAATTGAAAGAATAGCATTTTGATGTTTTTTTCAAAGATTGAAATAAATATTAATTATATCAAAATTAAATACAATAATTTTGTTTTAAGATATGGTACGCAAAACGTTATGCAAAAAATATAAATTTTTTATGCAAATTGGTTCATATAAAATATTTTATTTCTAAGTATTCATGTATATTCAAATATTGGGTGTAAAGAAAAAAAGCCTTTAAAGATAGATAAAGTTAAATTGTTTTTCCACATGTAAATAAAGCATAAAATGCTATAAGCATTGAGCTCGTATATATTAAGTAATTTAGTTTTCATAAAATTTTTTTGAGTCAAATGGGGCTTTTTAAATAACAAATGGAACAGAGTTCATTTGGTTGTAATAATGTTAGTAGTTATTTTGTTACATTTGAACCAAGTAGATATGTTTTTGAGTTCATCATTAATTGTAGAACAGAGTTTGTATTTGTTATTATTCACGGCTGATGTATAAGTTATCGAGCAAAATAAAAATGATAAATGCTTATTTATAAATAAAAAAAAATTAATAATACTTTTTTTTAAATAAAGTATTTATTTTTTAATAAATATAACTTATTTTTTAAACCAATAAACACCACCATCTGCAACTGATCTTATTTTTGCTTTGATGTCTTCCATAGGCGACGGGAAAAATTAAAATCAATTTCTTGTAGCTGTAATTTAATTCGATCAATCGAAATTTGCTTTGTTGAAGCTTGCCATTATCCCTTTTAAACCTTCTGTACCAAATGTCATTAAAGGTTTTCAATTAATTATGTACATTTGGGGGATTGGATTCTTTATTAACGTCATAGACATATTGGTCCATCCAATATTGAGAATATTTAGAATAATGAGAACTAGCTAAACCTGGTCAAAATAAATAGCTTAAGTCTCCATAAAACTTTTGAATGAATGGAAGAAGTTGCTTTTCTAAACATTTATCAATGTAGATCGATAATTAAAGTGGTACAGCCTTGGAAATAGAAAACAATTTGTCGGAAACAACACGGTCAGATATAGCTATGGAAATGAATAACTTTTTTTCTCTAAAAAAACGCTTTCTGGACATGTTTCTTTTTTTGTTTGTGTTGTATCCAGAATTTCCAGGAATCTTGTCCCCTGCAAATCAAAAGTATTTTTCGTCATTGATGACCAGAAGCGATTTTAAGTTATTGAGTTGGTTAACTTGTTTCCAGTCTTTTTTCTTTGCCTTTAATTGTCTTCTCACGCTTTCTATATTTAATATTCATTTTTTTTAAATTGAGAAACAATTTTCAATTGATTTATAACGAAATAAAAACTAATTTTTCTCCAAATGACACCTTTTCAAATGTTGACAAGTCTCGTTAATTCGATATTGAATAACCAGGGTGCTTTCTATCAAAACAAGATTAAACAGTTTAAAGTCTTTTAAGGTTATCTTTAATTGTAGTTTGAGCAAATCCTTCTTTTTTAAAATGACTTAGGATTTTTTTTTTAGTATATATATATACATTAGGTTTATTTACAAAAACTTTTGAGCCGCTTCCAAAAAAATTTTAGTTCATCTGCGTTTAAGCCCATTTTTAACAATTGTTTTATGCCCATTTTTAACAATTGTTTTTCAAAAAATATAGTTTTTATTTTATCAAACGTTTATGCATACACATAAAACCACAAAAACAAGTTATTATACTTAAATAATTAAAATCAGATTTGTCAAATAACTTTCGCATCATCCGTTAGTCAGAAATAAGTTCGCGTTGTCACCAAAAACTCATTAAATTTGAGACTTTATTTAAGTCTTTTATATAGATTAAGAATAAAAGTAGCCCCGATATAGAACATAGAGGAAAACCACAGCAAATATTTTGAAAATGCCTTCAGTTATGGTTTTTATTAAAAACAAATTGTTTATGGCTTCATAAATAACTAATTCTATACTTTATAGTGCATAATAGAATGCGCGAAGCACAACAAATCCGTCGTACGCAGTATTTATTTATAGAATGTTCATCGATACTAGACTATATAGCTTTCTATTGCGCACACCAAAGTTGAAAAAGCGTTAAATAACGGTATTTTTTTATATTGCATGTTTAACTATTGTATTTTTTATAAGTTATTGACAATGGGGAAGGGAATATAGATATTAACATAGAGAAGCAAAAACTATTCGAAAATTGTATACGTAATTAGTAGTACTAAAATTGTATATGTAAAATTGTATACGTAAGTAGTAGTAACCTTATAATGTTACTGTCATAATAAAAACAATATACTAAAATTGTATGCGAAAATTGTATACATAATTAGTAGTACCCTATAATGTTGCTGGCATAATAAAAACAATATACCAAAATTGTATACGAAAATTGTATACGTAATTAGTAGTACCCTATAATGTTACTGTCATAATAAAAACAATATACCAAAATTGTATACGAAAATTGTATACGTAATTAGCAGTACCCTATAATGTTACTGTCATAATAAAAATAATATACCAAAACTGAACAATGCACATTTTTTCAACTGCGCAATAAATAGTGAAACTTATATTTTCGGTATATTACGTGTAATGAAATTTAGCGGGTTGTTAAGCAAAAAGACGTTATGTCGAATTTCATTTAAATTTTATTTTTTTACACATGCTAGTTTTTTTGTTTTGCAAGTGCCAAAATTTAACTTTTCATAAATAGTTTAAATTTTACATTTACTTTATATTATTAATTGTACTACTTTCAAATGAAATATTACATCTATCATAACACTTGTGATCTGTTTGTCTATTATTAAGCTCCTCAATTTCAAAAATCAAATGAAATATTATATCTATCACTGTTGATCGTTTAATAATAAGCAGTAAAATATTGCAGTCAAAAGTTTCACCAAGCTAATAAAGTTAAAGCTTGACATAAATTCTTATTTTTTGTTTAACTTTTATGAATAAAGTTTAAAAAAAAAACAAAGTACTACACTCGTTGTTTCTCTAAAGCTTATACACAAATGTGAAACTGTGAGAAATAGCAAGTAAAATCGTGTTTTGTATTTCTCGGCTTATTACCACGACAATATTGTATTAAAACAATCTTAAAACGGGTGTACAAAAATGTTTTTCCATGCAGCATTTTTTGAAACACAGATTTTTTATTTTATTTTCCTTAGGTAATTTGGAGTTTGTAATATCAAGAAATTTTTTTTTGATATGCATTCATTCATTACTTTTTTCTAAACGTTTTTTAAACGTTAAGAGTTTTTTCTAAAAATAATTATTTTAATTAGTCTAAATATAAAAAATATATTTTTCATAAAATTAACGTAAATTTTGTCTGTAGAATCAAAAAGTTATTATAACTACAAAAATATTACAACCCATAAATAATTTAAGTCAAATTTAGAGTAATTAATAAAGAAGTATTTATTGAAGTCTCAATTAAAAGATAATTAAAAATGAAAATCCAATATTTTTTAGAAAAAACTAATTTGAATCTTAATACTGTTTGTATTAAAATATTTAAACTAAAAATATTTGAAATAAATTAAAAACTTTTTAAGTAATCTAAATAAATTTTAACTCGTGTTTTCTTATCTTTAATGTTCTCATAAATTTAAAAACATATAATTTAGTGTTGCCAAGTGGCATTTTTAAGTTCTGTGTATAACAAATGTTGCTATAAACTGTTTGTGGCATTTTTAAGTTCTGTGTATAACAAATGTTGCTATAAACTGTTTGTGCTAACTAATACAAAACTTATAATATTTGGTAACACTGTAATAGCTCACAAACCTTTTACTGATCTGTAACTTGCAAGTAATAATATGATACCAAACAAAAATCCAGGATATAAATTATGGTGGCATAGAGTTATGTACAACGTACTCATTTGCAATAAATTAAATGTACTTTTTTAAATTAGGTTTTCTTTGAATAGTAAATGAACGCTCTAGATTTATCTCTTTATTAAATATATCTTGAGATGATTTTCGAAGTAATAAAGATGGTTTATGATGTAATAGGAAAAACTTTTAATAAATTTAAATATTCTTTAAAGTGTTTCTTCATCTATGTAAATAATTGATTTAAGTAATGTAAACAGTTTTAACGTTGCCATGAATATGTTCTAAATTGAAATTATGATTTTCTCTAAATATGTAACTCAAACGCTAACCACTATTTTAAATAATAATTACTTTTTTAAAAAATTTTTTTTTTTATAGTCTAAACAATATTTAAACTTTCATTATTGTTTTTTTTTTCATATGTAACGTTAATTTAAACTCTAATGGTTTACTTAGTTAAAAAATTTAGAAAATTAAAAATAAACTTGAACTATATATAAAAAAAACTAACAAGTTCTTAACTTGTTTAAAATTAAGTCAAACCAATTCTAACATTTAAATTCAGAACAAACCAACAGTATTTTTTTTTTTTTAATTTAGTTTGTTAAACTACTTTTAACAAAATAATATATTTTTTTTCATAATGAAAGTAAAATAGTCTTCTATTTTAACATGTAACAAATTATTATTGTAAGAAACTGTTTTAAATTACAACAACAACAAAAACAGCACAACAACAACAACAACAACCACAACAACAACAGCAACAACACCAACAACAATAACATCAACAAAACCAGCAATATTGTTTCGTTGTTATAAAAAAAACTTCTACATTCTTTTTTACAGTTTTTAACTTCAAAAGTTTTAATTACGTTGAAAAGAAGGTTATTTTATTTTCAGTATATAAATATTTCTATTTCTATTCTGACTTGAAACTATATAAAACGTGGTGCTATTCACCAAATAAAACGAGTTTAATAATATTGAAGAAATCTATTTAAGCTAGAAACAACCCTCCGCTTATTTTGTTTTCAAAATCAATTTTGAACTCTTATAAAGAAAGTTTTTAAATCTCTAAATCTCCCTAAGCACTACAACAAGTTAGATCAATGGACAACAGTATCGACATTATTTTGACGTTGACTTAACGTATGGGTCTTTATCTTAAACACTTAACATCAATATAAATAAACATTGAAAAAATATAAGCAAATAAAAAAGTTTTACATGTATAACAAATTATTTAAAACCAAATCAATCAGTGGAAGTTGACATTAAACTATAATATTTTAATAGTTAATGTTACTTTTATACTTTTTTAAGTTGTTTATATTCTCAGTGAAGATAACAAAGTTGAAACAACGTTAAACAACGTATTTTTCAAGTCCTATTAACGTAATAATAGCTTTAAAAGTAGAAAGGATGGACAAAGTTAGATTTTCTAACGTTATAAGGTTAGATTTTTCAACACTAACCAAAGTTGCGAATTTAATACAAAAGCAACTTGTTTTTTAAGTTAAAGTAGACGTTACTAGTACTTGAACCACAATCACACGTTACATAGTTCAACGTTCTTTTAACTACGCTACACTATCGTGTTGATAAAAGAAATATTTACCAAAATAAATTTTTATTTTAAAAAAGTTACATTGTATAACAGTTTACTTTTTACTAGAAAGTCAAAAACGCTAAGTACAGTTTATCATTTACTTACTATTTATAATTTGAATATTTAAAAAATTGATAGTTCATGGAGATATATGTGTATGTTTTTCAATCACATAAATATTTACCTTCTCGAATAGCAAACAAAATGTTACATAAAAAAAGGCAGAGCAAACACACAATTATGGACCATTGTCGGAACAAAATAAGGTAAACGTTTTTGAAGTTGCTCTAACGTCGGGCTAACGTTTGTTTGCTTTCATTGTACGTTTTTATTCCGATAATATTACGATTGTGTAGCCAATATTATTAAAACGCTGTATATTCGATAAAAACCAACGGTAATGAAACGAACGTTAAAATTCTGATGGAAAATAACTTAATGTGTCTAATGTTGTTACAATGTTAGATTTATTTGCTCAATGTTGCCCAACATGAAGCAAAATAAATCTAATGTTGGATCAATGTCGTATGCCTAATGATATGTTAATATATAATATCATAAAATTTATATAATCAACTTTGTTACAACATTGTATTTCTATATAAAACTAATGTTAGTGTAACCAAAGTTATTGAAATAGATTGACTGATGAAAAATAGCGCTATTAGAACCAACATTATTATTACATGGTTATAATTCTGATGAAAAACAACGTAGCGTAACCTACGTTTTTATGGTATTATCGATGATAAACAACGTAAGTGTAACCAACGTTGTAACAAAGTTAGTTACACTGACGTTATTTTTACAACACTTTTACAACGTTTGACATAGTTGGTAATGTTGCCCTGCATACCCAATATGAATCCAATATTGAATTGAAGTCGTGTGCCCACTGGTTTTCTAAAATATTATGTATTAGGTTTATATAAATATATTCTTCAAACTATGGTAATGTTATTAATACAACTTATTTTTTTGATTTTAAATTATAGACCTACACACCTATTAAACTAATGACTTGATATAATGCGAAACCACACAAAGTTTTAGCAACTTAATCATCTGGAATATCTTTTACACAGTTAAAGTAAAATCCCTCTTTGCATTCAGAATACTCTATTAGTAAGCCTTGTAAGTTATTTCTATACTGTCAATAGTTTAACCCAGACATTTTTATAAACTTTTACAGCATGAAAGGTATTGTTCTTCAAATTTTTAAAATAATATTTTATTTACTTTTACTTAAACGTTCAGCAAGCTTTTTGTATGTAATTAGTTCAAGCTCTACTAAAAAAAGCAAAACGTAAATGAAAATTGTTTTCTTCATTCTGTTATTGAATATCGATAATTCTAATGCTTGTAACATATCGTTTTATAAGACACTTTGCTATTATCACCAAAAGACTGCAAAATACACAGATGAGTTTGTTTTTCAGTGTTGCAAATTGTAAATTAGTATCCACATTCATAATCAAATACATAAAAAGCAATTTGTTTTTCTGGCAAATGACATGTTCAACCCCTATCCTCTCTTGGGATTATGACTGTAGAAATATAGTGAGTATTTTAAAAAGTATTTTAAAAGCAATATATTCATTTTAAAAGTGTTATAGTCATATTACTTTAAAATGTTTTTGAGTTAAAAATCAAATAATAAAATAAAAGTTTAAAAACAACAAAAATACTTGAAAAAGGTAACGAAGCGAAAGAGTTTGAGTTTTGATAGCAAAGTGTTTCTATAACAAGTTTTAAAGTCTTGATTAAATCTTTTAGAAATTATAATTATTACAGTCAATGGTATTCTTGCAGACTTCAACAAGAGTCAAATTGTAAATACTAAAAGTTTTTTCAATTTAACAAAAAAAAACTTAATTAAAGAATCGTTCAACAATTTCAAATAATGATTTTCAAAATATATTGCAAAACAAGTTTAGACTAATTTCTAAATTCTGATTATATTTACTTTTTTAACATTAGATTGTATAAAAAAATTGCAAATATTATATTTTTAATAATGATACGTTATTTAAAATTGTATTCCAATTGAATAAAATGTAGCCATTCACCTTCATCTCCTAATATCAATAAACCTATGAACATCACAACAGAAGTAAAATAGTTAAGTATAAATTAGGATTATTATCTGCACAATTAGCGTAATTTTTACTAATTGGCAGAAAGAAATGCTCTAAAATTACCAATTTCAGTTCTGATTATTCCAAGTTCTCTTAATAGTTAGTACTAATTCTTAAAATTCTAAATTCACTTATCTTTGTTCTTTACACTAATAGTTTTTCTAAGCTTACAAAAACATTGATTATCTTGTTATTTTAGCTAATTTGTTTGAAAACAATAATTTATTTATAAAAAATAATAAATTCTCTATATTAAATCTTTTCAAGATGAAACTGAAAACATGAAAGTTTTTATTAAATTACGTAAAATGTAATTGATCCAGTCAACGTAAAAATGTCCATATTGGTCAATATTGGTTAAAAACTAAATCAAACGTTTAGTGATTTACAACTGAAAAAAATAGACGGTTGATTTAGATTTACGTTTCATGTCTTTTAATCCAAACGTAAAAATATTAACTAACATGAGCAATAATTGTAAAAGTTTATTAAAAGCCAAAAAAATGTATTAATTAAAAGAAATAAAGCCTGACACATTGACACGATAACATTTAAAAAACGTTTTGATAAAACATTTATAAAGCGTTACGAAATTTTGTAGTATCTGTTCCGAGAAAAATCCAGATTAATGTTTAAATCAAACCTTCATTAAACTTTGAGAACCAAACGTACTTTCGATTTTTCATTTAGGATTATAAAACGAAGAAAAAGCATTCATACCAGTCGTAATAAACGTAAAAATGTGAAATTATTACTTTAATTTTCAATAATTGACAGAAAAAGGTACTACAAGAGTAGTTGTGGAGTAATAAGTTTTAAAAAATATATTAGAAAATATAGAAATTTTTTAACTACAAGATTAATAATTTAAAGCATTCAAACAAAATCATCATAAACATTCAAATGTATATTAATTTATATATTGTTGATATATATTACTAAGATATAAGAATTTGCTAGCATAGAATATAAAATTGATCTATAATAATACATTTTCTTCCGTAGTATATATTACAAAACTAAGATTAAGTTAAAAAAAGTAAACTTATATATAAGTTAGATAAAAGATTTCGTTCATATAAGTTACAACAAAAAATACTTTAGGAGTTTTAAATATAAAATAAAACAAAACAAAAATTTTCTTTTAAATAAGAAAAAGTTTAACTTTCGACAAAAATCAATTAGTCGTATCTTGTAATTTAAACTTTTACTACATTTCTCACCTTTCAAACGCATACATTTTTCGGAAAAGTTTTATAAAAAAGACTTTCAAAAACTTAAAACGTTTTTCAACGTTTTAAGTTTTGAATTTTTATTAATGTTTTTAAACTTTTAATGTTGTAGTCATTAATAAACAAAGTTTAATCAAAGCAAAACTGAAACAAAGATACCTATGAAAAACCTAGTTATATTTAATTAAATTTGAGCATAAAAATAGAATAAGTTTTATTTTTTTCACGCTCGATAATAAAGGTATTTTAATATCGAGCGTGACAAATTTAGAATTTTTTTAGTAATTTGATAAAAAAAGTT
The DNA here is from genome assembly GCF_022113875.1 of Hydra vulgaris. Classification (NCBI taxonomy): domain Eukaryota; kingdom Metazoa; phylum Cnidaria; class Hydrozoa; order Anthoathecata; family Hydridae; genus Hydra; species Hydra vulgaris. The sequence goes on from NC_061170.1 coordinate 2,458,084, forward strand.
CTACGGAAATTGAAAACCCATTCAACTTAGTAATCGCCTAACTTTACGAAGTCCGAGTTACCAAGATATTACTACAGTTTTATATAGCTTGGCATGTGCTTCAATCTATTTAATGAATACGTTTAATAAGCGTTAAACCTTTAGTTCACAATATTGACTATCATAAATAACTATTAATAACGTTTAACCAATAGTTAATAAATGTTTACTTAAAAACGTACGCTATAATCTTTTTAATATAGAGTAAAAATAAATCATTTTAGAATAGAGTTAGTTTAAGACTATGCAAAAATATTTAAAAATACAAACTTATCAACCATCTTGAATGTATAATACAATTCGAAATACTTTTGCACGTAACCATCACAGGGTTTGTTTAGAAAGGCATTTAAAAAGGTTTTATACAAACGATTTTTCGTTTAAATTGTCTTTTTAATTTCCACGTATTGTAAAAATCTTACTGGTAAGTTATATTATTAAAAGTTAAAAAAACATTAATAACGGTGCACAGCATAAAACGAAATGTGAAAGAAATATTAGGAAAATTTAAAAACTGCAGTAAAACATATTTTTTATAAAACAAGAGAAGCTGGAGGTATATTTAGCTTCTCTAAAAGTACATTGGTTTACAGAGCAAAAATGATTAGAAATTATAAAAAAAACTTAAAATAACAGCTTTTTATTTAAGTATTCTGCGAGTCAGGTATATACAATGCAGAGAAAGCTATGCTGGAAAATTATATGTTTAAATCATTAAAAATCAACCATGTTTAACATATAGTCACGCTATAATTTTGCCATGGAACATAGTAATACTTTAAAAAAATGTCCTGAACTATGGAGGCAAAACAAAACTGTGGGAGTTGAATGAATTAATAACGTAAATAAATAGATTTATGCTTATATTATGTTAAGAAAAATAGAGACAAAACAAAACTGCATGATTTGAATAGATTAATAACTTAACATATAAAGATTGTTATGATAAGATATAAATGTTATTGAATTATGAATGTTAAGATAAACAAAGCTTTCTTTGCATAAACCAGAAAATACAAGACTAATATAAGCAACAAGTTTTAACCGTGAATTCATGAGTAAATTTTAAATTACCTCAGAGAATACTTTAAAAATAATTTTTTTTAATAGAACGCTTATTTAATTTAAACAAAAATAAGTGTCATAACCGTTTAACAGGAATAAAATGTAATAACTCAGCGTGGTCAACTGCAAATTGACCAAAATATCTAAGTTGAACAAAAGCAACATAAAAATATGTGCTATTATAAATACAGGTTAAAATTTTATACCACCAGTCTCTTTTTTACCAGAGCAAGGTTTTACAAACGCATGCTAACATTCTCAATCTTTAGGGAGGACCTAAAGATTGTGTAGAATTTGTAAATTGTGTTTACAAATAGAATGTGTAGATTGTGTTTACAAATTCTACACAATCTTTAGGAGGACCAAAAGATTATGTAGAATTTGTAAACAATCTTAAAAAAAAAAAATAATAAATAATTGAGCCAGTCCTAATATAATACATTTACAGTAAAAAAATCCATTTACACTTACTACCTGTTATATTTGCTTTTATAACGTTACTTAACAAATCACTCACTCACAAATTTTACATCGCTATCAACAAATAATTCAAGCAAATTTTTATTTATTTTACATACGTTTAAAAATTAAACTTCGTATGTATATAAAAAAAGATGAAAAAAAAAAGAATATTAAATGACGACCATCCACATAAAGGCAAAAAAAATAATAAAGAAAATACAATGTTTATTTTACATATTACAACCAATTCATGCTAAATAGCTAAAAGTAAAAAAAGTGTTAAATAAGCTTAAAAACAAATATAAAGAAATTTAATCTTTGAATTAAGTAAAAAAAGTTTAAAATAACACACTAATAAAATAAATCAAAAAAAGTTTATAAAAAAAATTACAAGTTTTGCAAAACTACCTTCTGTTAAGAGTTTGTGTTAACCAGCGTTTGATGCACCACTCAACATTTGCTTTATAACCACATTTTTCGAGCTTTCAAAGTGAAACAGTTAAATTGATAAAAATATTTTATAATAACGGTCACTAAAACAATCGTACTTACCGTCGACGATGAATGGAACTTTGAACTTTTCAAGTAGAGGTTTAGTTTTACACATACCATGACACATTTGTTTTTTTCATTTGATCATCAACATCATTATCATCAAAAATTTGTCTTTCTATTTAATGTCAAACTCGACTAGTTGCTAAATAATACTTTGCGTCATTATATAAATAAAAATAGTTTAAAGTTGAATAAGATTTTAAATGCCATTACTAAAATATTTATTGGGTTTTTTAACTCATTTAAATAGTTTTATTAATAAATTCAACTACTATAAAAGTTACATTTTAAAAAGTCATGAAATAACAAATTATTATTTAAAAATTCCGGACATGTAACAAATGTAGCAACGTTCAAACTTTGCAGTTTTTTTCATTTTTCAAGAAAAAAA
>NC_061170.1:2465595-2475595 GCF_022113875.1 Hydra vulgaris
CATCATAACATTGGAAAGTATTAGGTTAACTATGAATTACATTTTTATCAATTTTTTTCTAATCTTTATTTCAAAAATTTAAAATGATTTTCTTTTTATGTAATAAAGTTGATGAAATGGTGAGCAACTATTACAGGTTAAAGAAAAACAGCTTAAGGAACAACCCATCAGATATACAAAGGAAAGAAGAATTTTTGGATGAAGTATTAAAATGGTTTTGGATAAGTAAAATAAAAGAAGAACTCATTGAAGATATTAGGAAAGACAGGAGAAGGACGTCTAAAGCTAAAAATGAAGATATTTCCTTCATCTTGGACCAACTAGGTAATTAGATGGGAAGAAAAGGAACAAATGATAAAAAGTTTGCATACACTATTAAGCGATTACACAATAAATCCTGTTCCATGACAAATGTTAAAATTAAACTAAGCAATGGTAACACTCCATACATTTTAAAAAACTCATCAAGTAGTGATAACAATTCTGACTATGAATATGTAGCAGATATAAAGAAAGAACTACCTACCTCTGTTGTTTCTTTATCTAAAAATATTTAAAAAAAAACAGCTCTCTCAGCAAAAGGTGAAGGACTTTCAGTTAGACAACACGCTGCAATAGTGGCAAGTGTTATTGCCAATTCAGGAGGTGATGTTTCTAATTTTGCACTATCTTCTTCAACTGCATTTAGAATTGCAGAGAAAGTTGTAACTAAAGGAGGAGAAATGATAAGAAAATACATTACTAATCTTGTTAAATCTTCATTATTACTAATAATTCTCCACTTTGATGGAAAGCTTGTTAAGGAGTTCACAAATAGAAAAGAATATCAACTTGAAAGAATTGCTGTCTCCATCAGGATCGATGAACAGACAGAGCTCCTTGGTATTCCTCATTTAAACTCTTACACTGGAGAAACACATAAAAATGCAATCATAAAACTTCTTCATCAATTTTGTATTTCTGACAATTTGCAAGGATGCATTTTTGATACCACTTCTGTAAATACTGGTAACAAAAAAAGGTGTGTGCATTAGGTTAGCCGCAGAACTTGACAGACCTCTACTTCTCTTAGCTTGTAGACATCGCATCTTTGAATGGCATATTATTCACTGCTGGAACAATTATCCAAGCAGTAAAACAAATGATCCAGATAATCCTTTGTTTAAGAAACTCAAAGAAGTTTGGAACTCAATAAATCAAAATGCCATTGTGCTAAAAAAAGTAAAAAATGAAAATATTGAAAATATCTGAAAGGTGGCTACAGAAACAAATCAAGGAAGCCTAATCTTTTTCTCAAAAGATTATCAGGATAAAAACAATGAAAAAGGTATTTAAAATTTCAAACTTACTAAATATTTTAGTACCTTATTTAATAAAATAAAGTTATTGAATGAGTAGTTTTATTTAGGATGGATGTAAGTGTGATTATCTGGAGTTAGGGTTAACAACAATGGTTTTATCTGGAGGTGAATAGTACAGGATAAGAAACCCTGGGCCTATGCATTATTTCAGATTTATGGCAAAGGGAATATACTTTCTGAAAATGTATCTTCTTCTAGACAACATTCCTAGCTTGACAGATTTTGAGAGGAAAGAAATAAACGATATGGCATTTTTCACAGCTGTATTTTACACTGAGTGGTTTATAAGAGCGGAAATCCCAGCCATTGCTCTATATCAGTTGCCATTTTTTATGTTTTCCAAGTTTTTAAATCAACTTAGTATAAATTTTAATTACTTTTTTTATATGAAAATATTTCATAGTCTAAAATGTTTTAGGATATAAAAGCTCTTTGGCAAATGATGATATACTCAAAATTCAATCCTGACCAGACAAATCCTGTTATTAATCTCTGAAAAGACACACCTGGTACATAAACCCGTTTATTGTTATTATGTCTCTTGCTGACAAAAATGTACAAGAACGGAGTGACATTGCCAAGAAGCTGTACTCTACCCCAAGGCCTACAACTTATGCCAAAGAAAGACAAAAAGTTGATTTGAATTTACTAAACTCCCTTGTGTATAGTGATGATACTCCCCCTAGTTTGACCCCACTTATAACAGACCAGAGTTGGTTAATTTTTCATATGCTAAACCATTCAAATGCTGAGGTACAATGGCTTAAGACTCCGGTTGAGACATGGGATCTAAATGACTATTTCTTAGAATTTAAACAATTTGTGAATAATTTTGAAGTAGTAAATGACTACAAGAGAGGGCTATAAAACTAGTTCAGGTATATATTATTTATGTACAGTTTATGTACTTATCTTAGCTTTTTATGTGAAAAATTGAAAATTTATTTACAAACTTAAAATTTTTTTATTATTTATAAATAGGAATTAATCAATAAATCACACAGTGAGGAAAAAAGACAAAATACCTACCTTGTTTCGAACAAATATAAGAGCGGAAGAAGAATTAAAAAAAAAGCTGAATATGCAAAGAACACTTTTACTTAAAAATAAATTTATAAGTTATCAAAAATTTCTTCAGAAACTTATTATAAATATAAGTTTAAAATATTTCAATACACTCTAAAAACAGCCCATTAAAAAAAGTAACGGATTGCGCTTTTTCGTTAAATTAACGGATTAAATCGTTATCAAAAACTAGAAAATTAACGGAGTAAAATTAACTATTTACGGATTCTTTGAAATTTCGTTAATTCAACGGATTAAATATTCTAATCGGTCAAAAAAAAATTTTCAGAATATTATAGCTTTTTATTTTGAAAATGATAAAGTTTTGAATGCGTTTGTCTCACATTTACATTTACATCGTAGATAAAAGTTGGTTGCAGTAAGTGTAATATGCCATTTTTAAAAAAGCTTTACATTTAGTAGACAAAGCAAATGGATAAGTATAATTTAAGTTACGCTCTGTTATTTGTAATTTCGAAGGTTATTTAGATTATTTTAAATTTTCTATATAAAGCTTTATATAGAAAATTTAACAATAAGGTTTATTTTGTTTTAAATTAAAAGCGATTAGTATTACTAAATAATATATAATAATATATATGGTAAGTTAATACATATCATGTATGGTAATTTACTACATGTCTAAATCTAGAAAATTATGCAAGAATATATGCAATTCATATAGTCTATATTATAGAAATAAAAGTTCAACTAATCCTTTACTAGTAGTAAAGGGTTAGTTGAACAATTATTTTTCTAATATAGACTAAATGGATTATTTATAGTCTTTTTTAACTTTATATTTTAGACATATGACATGTAGTAACATACCATATTAGTTTAAATCAGTTGTAAAATTAAAAACATCTTTGATAGGTATATTTATTTATGTTAGTTACAGCTAAGTTTTACATGGCTAGTTATTATGCTTTTATAAATTGCAATTTTTATTAATTTCCAAATTAAACATGTGGCATCCAATATCATAAACTAAGTTTATACTGGTGTGTTTATATTATTTTAGAATTTTTTGTTTTAGACACATGGCATTTGCTATTCCACTGTAAGTTAAAACTAGTTGTAAAATTAAAAAATTTATATTAGAACTTCTATTTCTTTTAACATTCATTTTTATTTAATTGAGTTACAACTAAGGTTATATATGAGTTATTTATATTATCTTAGAATTTGCTGCTTTAGAGGCACGGCATTTAGTGTCACATTGTAGGTTTAAATTGGTTGTAGAATTTATATTGTAACTTGCATATTTATTTAGTTGAGTTTAATCTAAGTTTATATTTGATGTGTTTGTATTATTTTAGATTTTACTGTTTTAGACAGGTGGCATGTGGTATCCCACTGTAAGTTTGAATTAGTAAATTTAAAAATATATATATTTTAACTTGCATTTCTTTTGACGTTCATGTTTATATAATTAGGCTACAACTAAGTTTGTGTATGGCTTGTTTATATTATTTCAGAATTTGCTATTTTAGACACTTGGTATAAGCTGTCATACTGTAAGTTTAAATTGGTTGTAAAATTTATATTGTAACTTGCATTTCTATTGGCATGCATATTTATTTAGTTGAGTTTCAACTATTAATAAAAATAATAATAAGTTTACATCTGGCGTGTTTATATTATTTTAGAATTTGCTGTTTTAGACACGTAGCTTGTGATATCCCACTGTAAGTTTGAATTAGTAAATTTAAAAAAAATTGAATTTTAACTTGCATTTCTTTTAGCATGCATGTTTATTTAGTTTAGTTAAGACTAAGTTTATATCACACTTTTTTAACTATTATTCTACTATATTCTATATTCACTATTATTTTAGAATAAGCTATTTTAAACATGCGACAAGTGGTATGACACTGTAAGTTTAAATAAGTTGTAAAATTAATTTTTTTATATAGTAGCTTGCATTTTTTTTGGTCTGCATATTTAATCTTGTTTTGATTTATCATAGTTTTTAAAAGGTTAGAGACCTTATTTTTTGCTCCTGATAGGTATTGATGTATGTGAAATGTATAGAGTCTTTTAGTTATCAGATAATGTCAAGGTAATCTTATACTTTTTTTTAATTTATATTTTAATAAAGATATAATTTACTTGTTCTATTTAACTTTATCTTTAGAAAACGATATCAGAGGTAATTAAAATAACAAAATTTAGAATAGAAATTTATATATAATGAATTACCAAAAACATTTTCTATAGTGTTATCAGTAACATTTTATTTTGGTTTTATAAAGTTATTAAGTTTCCATATTTTCCTTATTTTACTTTATATTATTCTTTCATGAGTTGACAGCATGATCTCCGATTTAAAGTGCGAACCTGTGTACGAGTAACAACAGTATTCAAAACCAAAACCTATTTAAACCAACCAAACCAAAACTAGCGACCAAAAACTAATATCTTGGCATTGGTTTATTTTAAACATCTATTATATATATGTGTGTGTTTTATATAAATGTACTAGCTTGAGTAAAGTGTATTAAAAATATTTTTTTTAACTATTTTTATTGTAATTTAAAGTATATTGGATTAAATATTATAAATAATTGATTAGTTTTCAATTTTTGGTTAAAACGTTTTAATGTAGAATATCGAAATAAAATAATGCAATTAAATAAAAATGCAAACATTAACAAAAATAAGAATTATTTGGTTATGAAGTCACAATTCTGGCCTCTTTAATTTTAGATTTTAGTTATTTTAACGAAATAGGAGTAACAACCGCCGAAAATTTGCTGCCTAGTGTAATAACTCCTTAATTTTAACGGGTTATTCGTTGCACTAACGAAATAAATCCGCAAATTCAACGGACTATTCCTAACGGAGTTCAATTCGTTAAAATTTCAATTCGTTAACTTAACGGATTTCCCGTTAATGCAATAGCGACAGATACAATTTGTTGTATATATCGGATTTTTTCTTAGAGTGTATGTAAAGTTTGTTTAGCAAACAGAATTAAAATAGTTCCAAAAATCATTAAAGAGTGTGTGTGTGTGTGTTTTTTTTTTTTTTTTAATTTTCCGATCTTTATTGCTCAAATAATGAAAAAAATTAGGCTTAACATTGCATTTATATTTCCTTTAACAATTGAATTAAGCTAAGAAAAAAAAAAAAAAAAAGCAGTTGCACATAGGGAACACCCCCTCAGTTCGTCCGAAATAAGGGTAAAAAATGACCATGGGACCCATTGAGGGAAGTCATGGAGTGGTCTAATAATGAAAAAAAAAATTATTATTAGTAATATCAAGGTTTGAGCACCTTATGAAAAGCAATGTTAGTTGAGATTCAAAAAAATTTTTTGGAACACCCTAATATATATATAAAAAATTTTTTTTTTTTTTTTTTTGAGTAAATCGAACTTTTCTCCTGCATAAAGAAATTAAGTAATTTGGAAAAAGTTATTATTGATTTAATTAAACATGTATTTTATTAATAAGATTAAAATATATGCTGAAATCAAACTTTATGAAATCAATGTATATTTTCAGTGGTTATTTTTGTTTTGTTTCAAAACGCTGTATATCCAAGTTTAATTTATTAACAAAATGCTTTATATCCATTTCATTAATAAAATATATTTATCAATGAGACATATTATTTTGTTATGCATTCTAAGATATACCTTGTTCCTAATCTTGTTCTCCTTTGATATAAATCAGCAACTTTTTTTAAACAGTTCACAAGTGCAACTATAAAAATATATAAGGTGTTAATGACTATTGTATACTTGTATTCAATAACATAAACTAAAAAAACAACAAAATAAATCATGTTATGCTGGAGATTTTTTTAAATACTTATATTTTAACTAAACCATGTTTACAAAATTCACAGCTAAAAAACAATTAAATCAAATTATGAACTATCTTCTTCACAAAGGTTAATATCATCTTCAGTGGTATTACAGAGTAATGTTTTATACATAGTAAGTATTCTGCCTTCTACTCCTACAAGACTAAGAAGACGAAAAACATTGTCTTTTAGTTTTAAGAAAAATATTGTCAGTTATTAGTTTTTTTGGTCATCCATAATATTTTGGTTTTTCATAGCCAACTTATATGTTTGAAATGGAGAGCATGTATCTGTTGCTGGGTATCCAAAAGCTAAATTGAAATGGTTCATAATTACCCCATAATAATAATGGTAGCCTACAGTATAAGTATTGTGTTTATCCAAAAAAAGTTCGTACATTCGCTTTACATTTAAATCAGAGGGCAAATATTTAAGTCCTGGAGTACCTTTTCTTTCATAATGACTTTCTCTGCAAGTAAAAGACTGAATATGGTTTTTAATAGCTTCTTTCTTTTCAGGAAAAGCTACTTTCTTTCTGCCTCCTCCTCTATTTTTAGGTCTGGTTGTTCCATGTTCATACCAGTGTCTTGCAATTTTTAAAACTCTATCAGGTTTTATGGCTGGAATAAATTAGTAAAATATTAACTTTTTCTAACTAAATTTTTTCTTAACAAAATATACATTTTATTTCTGAATTAAAAGTAAAGTAATTTTATACTTAAACAATACTGAACAAAATGAAGCTTGGCAACCTCGTACTTTAATTATCTTGCAGCATAAAAAGTACTCAATACTCATAGTTCTTAACTTTTTTTGATTATTATATTTCACTCTGACTCTTTTCACATTGATTATATTAAGCATTGACAGTATAGTAGTTTGTTATGATACTTTACTTGCATTACTATAGGAGTCTATATGATGTTTAAGCAAATTATCCTGTGTTGTATCTCGAGCCTGAAATAAGTCAATCAGTAAATTATTATTTTTCTAAGTAATCTTCCATTGTGTATATTAAAACTTTAAACTCATAACTGAAATATAAATTTCAATATACGAAGATCAATAAAAACAAAGAAATTCACTATGCAGTAACCTGAAACATGATTACATGATATAGAAGGAATTTTTCCTCCACTTGAATGTCTAAATAACTTTTTTTTCTCTCTTGCAGAACATTGTTTTTTTCTTTTTCGTGATTTTAACGTTAACACATCGAAGCCATTCAAATCCACCATCTTTATTATTATTATTTAATAAGCTTACTGCGCTTGCGTGGAGTAACTTTATATAAGCACGGATTGGTCAAAAAAATATACAGCACATTGAAAACAAACTAAAAAAGTTATACCGCGTTTTGGAAATAAATTATTTTTAGAGCCTAAATTTAAAAAAAAAAAAAATTAAACCTAATTAATAAGTTACAAACATGACTTGAGGGGATTTAATTTTCTCTTCAAAATTAGTCACTTAACGCAGTTTTTTTGAAATTGGCGCTTACCGCGTTTTGAAAATAAGCTCTTCATATATATATACGGAAAAAACACAATAAACAAACAGTTCTATTTGTGTTAATAAGTATTTGTGTTAATAAGTCCCTGTGTAATAAGGTAAATAATAAATATTGAATATTTCATATCAGGGAGGTAATCCACTGTTATTTAGGGTGGTAGCCCTCCCACCATCAAGCATCATACAATGTCTTCAAAAGTTATTGATGCAACAGATATCAGTTTTTCATCGAAGTATGACTTTACTGGATTTGGACAAGGAAACACCAACTTAACTAAGCTGGACAAAGCAGTATTTGCAGCATTTCAAGATATGCAATTGGCAATAAAATTATTAAATGAGAAATTTATTGCACAAGAAAATAAATTTAATGAACTGAAAATTCAAGTAGAAAAAAACCAGAACAAATTGGAATCTAAAGCTTTCAGTGATGCTCTTATTGGTAAGTCTACTGAAAGCAAACAACAACGTCAGCAAATATGTTCACTAATTTTAACTGTAAATAAACACACCCAATCAAGAGAATTAAATGTCATTGTTATTGGAATCTTAGAAAATAACACAGTTGAGGATAGTAAACAAGTGATGGATTTTTTTGGAGCTGTTGGATTAGAAAATGTTGAAATTAAGCATATTCGAAGACTAAATTCAAGCAAACTAAAAGCAACGTCAACTTTAATATCATCCAAGTATCTCTCTCAAATAAAATAGAGAAAGAGTTAGTTCTAAATACCTGCAGAGATCATACCATTAAGCAATATGAGAAAGTTTTTGTTCATGAAGATAGAACTCCTGCTGAGCAGGCTGATTTTAATGCCAAACGATCACAAATAGTCAAACAAAATCAAGTACTTAAACCTGCAGGGCTGCTAGATCAGCCATTTCGGAACGTCATCCATCGCTGCACTGGTAAAATTGTCTAAATCGACGTTATTGAATCAACTAGAAGTAAACAGTATATTTTTAAATCAACAAAAATCGCACTCAAAAGCCAACGAAGTAACATCAATAGTAGCAATATTGAAGGAAACAGTACATCAGCTACCATCACAATTTCATCTACCAAACTTAACAACCTCAAAACCTGAGATACACCTGAAAAGTAATAATAAAAGAATCCGCCCAATAAGATTGAAATTAAAGTCAAAACCCAACCTCTCACAGTTATCTTCAAAACCATCAACTTCGTCTTCATTAATATCAGGACAACTATGTTTCTGGGCAAACAACCCATGTTCATTAAACAATTTAAAAAGAGGAGAACTTATAGCTAGAATTTCATCCAAACCAATGCATGAAAAACCTCATATATTTTTTCTTGCGGAAACATGGTACAATAATACATTTGACACATTTGTAAAAGGATATGAACTGCATCGAGCAGACAGAGAGAGCAGAGGAGGAGGTGTTGCAATATACACAAGAAATGATATAATTACGACAGAAGTTAGAAATAAGCAACTTAATTCTAAAGCTATTGAGCAAGTATGGTGTATAATCAAATTTGATGGTGAATCATTGTTACTAGGTTGTATATATAGACCTCGTGACATTAATGACATTGTCTTTACTCAAACAATTGGATCGATTGCAGCGGCCAAACAGGCCATGTTAACTTATAACTGCTCCTGCATGTTATTATATGGTAATTTTAATTTAAGCCACACATGGTATGAGTCTATTGAAATAAATGGTAAAGTCGCAACCGTTCGACATGTGATAGATGAATGCCCCAGAGATTTGAGATTCCAATCTTGTTTAGAAGATAATAACTTAACACAGCTATTAACTTTTTCAACCTACCGTCATTCCAATCTTGTTGAACCGTCATCAACACTTGACCTAATTATTAGTGATGACCCAGATAGGTTCATAAAAGTCTCAGAAGATGACCCATTGGGGTTTACAAAAACAGGTCAATCACACTGTGTTATTGCTGGTATATTGGCTGTTCATTTAAAAGAAACAGCACCAAAACTCTCACGTCCACGTCTTATCTGGAATCGAGCCGACTATGATGCAGTATCAACAAAAATAGCTTCAAACAACTGGCACACCATGTTTGAAGGTCATACAGCTAACAATAATTTTTCCTTACTTGTTAATATATACAAAAAATACAATAAAGAACACATACCATCAACTTTAGTTCCACCTAAAATAAAAAATGTACCGTGGGTTACACCAGAGGTAAAAGTAGCAGTAAAAGAAAAACATACGTTATGGCTCAAATACATTGCTGCAGG